>JAANSP010001397.1:0-15553 GCA_036850745.1 Homidia socia
TTTTTTTTCTTTTTTTCTCCTTTTCTCTATAAATCTAATGGTAGGCAGACTTCTCAAGCTAGTGCTAGCAAATTACTGGAGAAAATATTACGACAGCTCTAACTTTTTGCTTTATCCTCACTCTTGACGCTATATATTTTATATGCTGGCTACTAACTAGAGACACAACTGTGTTTCTTTCCTTTTCTTTTTTTTCCTTTCCACTGCTTGTTTTTTTTCTTTGAGATAGTGAACTGCGAGGGCGGGTGGCCTAGAGTAAAAAAAGAAAAAAGGAAGGAATAAGATGAACAAGAAAAAGCAGAAAAAAAATTTATACATGCTCTTACTTCCTCTTTATTATTCTTCTTCTGGTTCTCTTTAGCAGTGTGCTTTATTGTGATTAACATTTTTGGGACGTGTGTATGTATGCAAAAAAGAGGCAGATGGGGAAGGAGAGACTTTTTGCAATAATATATGGAATAACAGATGGCTGACAGAGAGTTCTGTGGTTAGTTGCCGTATGAAATGGAGCAAATAATAAAGTGACTGGATGAATTTTGCTGGCTAACGATTATGATGATTGTGAACTTACTGCTGCTGCTTTATATGTGTAGTTCATTTATGTGAAAAATCAAATAATAATACTAACTATAATATGGTATGTGGTCGGTTGATAAACAGTTTGCTTTACTTCTTCCCTTCCTGTCTATTATTCACAGTAGCTATATTATACTATGTCTTGTTGCGGTGCAATATGCTATTATTTATTTTTGCACTCTTCGTTTGGCATTTAAAGTACTAAATTAAGCGGAATATTTCTGTTTTTAATTATCTAGATATATTTTACAAAAATATTATGTATATAGTGTATTACCTGCTAATGCTTGTTATGCTTTGCTTGTTTGAAAAGAAAATATTTATTGAATTGGTAGGACAAGTTGAATGGGAAGTGCAGTGTAATAGTGATGCTGTCAAAAATCTGAAGTGGACGTGACAAGGAGCAAAAGTAAATTAGATTAAATGAAACAACAACAGCCCAACAACCACTCTCGCTCAAGGACGATAAATAACAATAGAACTCTTCCGGCTTCAACATGCATTTAAAAATATTATTATTATCCCGCCTTGCCAAATTAACTAGCCACAAGCCTACCGTTTTTCATGCGTCTTTTATGCATGCAAACTGACAACACCAAAATCTTTTCACGCAAGTTTGTAGTTAGTTTTGTATGCTATCCGTCTGCACCTGCTGCTGCCACACCGCCCAATAAAATAAATATGAAATGCAACAAGATAAGCCAAATAACAGGAAAGGACAATGTGTCACTTCAAGTAATATTTTATTTTTTAATCCCTCATTTCACCATACTATTTACCTGGCTATAAATCTTAGCCGTATTTTCTGTTTAGCTTCAAAAAGTTGACAAATCTCATAGATATTCAGCTCGCACTCACCACAGCCACTTGTCCAACTCTGACTCTCTCTACTCAAACGAAAAGTGCAAAGCGGAGAATTCCTGAGATGAGGAGGATTATAACTGAAACTACAAAGTTAAAATTACTATGGTTAAAGAAGGAAGGCAAGCGCAAAGTAGAAATGTACATCATTATCTTCTTCTTGTCTCATCATCCTATCATTCCATTGAAAACTAAACAATACTTGCTTGCACGACAAGCATTCCTCTCTTTTTCTTTCTAATGTTTCCATCAATACATTTATTTATTTCAAGAAAAAAATCGACATGAAAAAAGTCATCTTGGACTATTCTCACCTTACCGTATATACATATATTCCATCATCATAAATATTATATGGCTAGGCTAGCCAAGTACAATGAAAATTCTATGCTGCTCTACAGCTCTGCTCATTGGAGCTTTGCAGTTTTGTCTTGCCATTCGATTTTCTCCTTACTGCTTCTTCCATCTTGTTGCTATTATCAGAGTCCCTGCCTATCTGCAACATCTACACCATCACAATGCTCTCTCGCTTCATAGTTTACTGATGATGATCATCATCATCATGTTTATCCTGGTCCTCGTCGTTGCGATGAGGATGATGATCACACTGATCATTATACTTCCTCTATTATTCTTACCGCATCACTTGCTTTTCTTTTTTTTCGAAGGGAAGAAGAAGAAAAAAACAAGGCACATACACACACTCGCAGCATTCAACTATAAAAACATTTATTTTTATTTTTTTATCCTGTATATATTTCTCTCCTTGAAATCCAGCCTCCTCCACCTAAAAAAACACAAAACAAGGCACATACACACACTCGCAGCATTCAACTATAAAAACATTTATTTTTATTTTTTTATCCTGTATATATTTCTCTCCTTGAAATCCAGCCTCCTCCACCTCCATCTCCTCTCCTTTCGTTTATTTTTTGTTGGTAGGGATAAAGCAACTCGTCACTGCTGCTGCTGTTGTTTGCAACGTGTGTTGTCTAAGTTGGTCTTGTGCTGAGTGACTCTCGTCATTAGTCATCTTCTTCAGCTCAGGGCTTATTCGCCGAGATGACAGCTATTTTCAACACTCTCATTTGTCATTGTTGTTGTTGTTGCTGCTGCTGTAGAAAGAAAGAAAGTGAGAACGAAAGAGAGAGAGAGACAGACAAATCAACGAGTTATTCTTAGCTTTTTCTTCTTCTCTCTTTTTTCTACGTACTAATACCGCCGCCACTGCGTTCACTACAAGTACCAGTATTATATTTATTTTTTAGCTGGATCTTCTTTATCCCACCCATTTTTCCTCGTCCTTTTACTACAATAAAATAACAACTACATTACAATAGTAGGTGTGGAGAAGGGAAAAAGGCAATGCAAGGAGGGAGAAAAGTAAAGTGATACTTTATACTACTCATCTTTTGTTAGTATTCTCAGATTTTTTCACACGAAAGGATAAAAAATACCTGTAAAAAATGTATAGCGTGTGTGTGTTGTGCGTCTGTCTGTCTCTGTGATTTTTTTAAAAGGCGAAAAAAGGACAACGATTGGGGGATTAAACTGGTAAGTGACGAGTGGCACTGTCTTTCAACTGTCATTTTTTACAGCAGCAGCAGAAAATAGCTACAAAGTCCTTTTTAAACAACAAAGTAGCGTTGATACAAAAAATTAAGGCAGTTATTTTTCTTCATTCATCCTACATTCATTGTCTTACTTTTTTGTCCGCGCAACTTGTAGTAACAATATTTTACACAAGTTTGCTGAGCCAATTTCATTAAAAATATTTATATCACACACACAAGGAAGCAAGCAAGCAGGACTGTTGAGAGGCTTTGAATAGATGGAAGAACTACTTTACAATTTAATGCATATTTTAAGATAGTTATTTTGGCATCCAATAAATTTTCACACACAAGAGCAAAAGAAAGTGGTCTTGTTCAGCAACCACCACCATCATCATCAGCGTTACCACCAGCAGCAGCACTATCAGAAGGGAATGTGGCACGCACTACTCGCAGCAGCAGCAAGTCGTCAATGAATACAAAAGATTCTCAGAAGGTTTTAACCTCAATTCCGCTTTGGATACACATACATAGTTGCTCAAGTATGCATGCAGGCAGACATACACATGTATATGTATACACTAATTCAAGTTTAATTAACGAAGTAGCATATAGAGGGAGGCGGGAGCCATTTTAAATGGTTGTAATGAACTAACGTAATATATCAATTACAAGCACCCTACAAAAACTTTTCATGTATAATTACCAGGGCCACCACCACTGCAAAAAATATCGTTCGGTCTTACAGTCAAAGACATGATAATAATAAAAAGTTACAGTAAGACAGAGAGAAAACAGAGAGAATATACAAGTATATTTTTTCCTCTTGCTGCTGCAACTGCAGAGAATGCTCAATACACAAAAAGGAGACAAATATTATAGTTGCCATATTTATGAGAGAGAGTGGCAGTATATTTTGTGGTGGTGGTGGTGGGTATGCATAGGACTGGCTTAACAGGAAGAAAATGGCAGTATTTCTCTATGAAGTCTCTTCTGGACGTGCTGATACATTTATGGTGATAGTAATAAGTTGGTGATGTTTGCAATTCTTATACAATTTTCATGTAATATCCGCTGCGAAGGAGCAATGCAATGAAATGGGGAAATAGTGAGATGGCAAAAGAAGAAGAAGACGAATATGAAGTGGAGAGGAGAGAGTTGTGGATGGAAGAGAAGAACAAGTTTGGAAAGTGTATGCAAATATGTGGCAGTAATAATGATGACGACGGTGATGATGGCAATGTGGTATTGAAATAACAAGGCTCCTACCTAATAAAATGAATTTATTCTTCCATGTAAAATTATGATGATGATGATACTATTTTTTGTGTGATTTCCACCACTACAACAACTTTTTGCATTAAATGCTAACATCGAGATTGCTTGCAGCATGCGTTGTGCTCGCAGTAGTAGGAATCTATAAAACTAGGTTTACTTTGGACAGTACATAAAGGCATATAAACTTTAAATGTTTAACCATACCTATTTATTTTATTCCATGTAGAAAGATGTATCTATCTATATGCTTCTGTCTATTTCGTTGAAAAGTACACAAAAAAACTATAGAGAGGAAACAAACCTGTTTCCATGTCTCTTTCTCTCTCTCTCTCCTCCTAACAATGAGTTTTTGCGGCTGGCTTGTGGCATCATCTCATTGTCTTGTTGGCGAGTTCATTTCTCTACTTTTGCAACTATGTTTTCTCTCTCTGCCCAAGTTTTGTTCAAATTCTTTGTTTTTTTCTTCTTCTTCTTTTGTCATAAGTTTTCTTGTCAAGACTCCTACCCCTGTTGACAGAAGTGTATTTAGGTATACTAGTTTATATAAAAGTATTCCCATTTTGTTGCCCCTAACTAACCTTTCCATTTTCTCTCTTGGAGTGTATCATCATCATCGTATTTATAAACACGAAACACTATACACACCGCTTATTATTAAAAGCGGACTTGCAACTGCTTTCTCCTCTCGTTTTGTGTGCGTTTCAATCAGTTTTCTTTTTCGCAGACAAGCAAGAAATAATGCAACACAAACTTTGTCGTTCCAACGAAAAAAAGATTACTGAATTTCTTGCCAGTGCTACTAGAGCACTGCTTTTTTATACTTTCTGTCTGTAGCTAGTGGTCTCATTTCATTACATCATCATCATCCCAACGACATCAAACACAGTACTTAATAGAAAATAAGCACGGGGCAAATACAGAAATAAGTGGGCTATGTGTTTGTGGGTGGGTGTTGCTGCTGTACTTTGACTCCCTCTCTCTTCTTTATTTGAGTTTAAGCACATGCTATATAATAATATTATTAGTATTAACTGTTAGTACCACCACATAACATATTTATAGCAGTAGAAGCTGCAGCAGTAGCAGCAGTATATTCTCAGTAGCATTGCATTGTTTGTCGTTGATTTGTGGGTTGAACATTTGAAGAATTACGATATATCACCGAGACTTCAGAGTAACAAGAGAAGAAGGAGAAGCAGTAGCAGCAAAGCAAAAGAGAAAGCTAGCTACAAGTATACTTTCCCCTTCGTTCCCATCTTTTCTTCTTCTCCTCTCCATTCATTCATTTCTCTGGAGGCACTTTCCCTTTAATACACTTTCTCTCCATCCTCATCGTCCTACCACTCTGATGATGTAGTTATCATCATGATCATCATCCTAAAAATACTCCATTTCCTGCACTGAGCGAAAACGAACAAGAGAGAAGGCTCGCCGTACTTAAGTTGAGAGAGATGCGTCTACACACATTCAGCTTACTTATTGCTCTTGTATCATTATTGCTGTGTGCAAGAAAAGGAAAACAAATCAACATCTTATATGCCGCATGTGGGTCACTAGGTTCACTATACTCTCTACTTTCCCTGTTACTCTTTATTATTATTAGTATTATTATTTTCTTTGTGTTGTAGATATTATTATTTATACTTCATTCCCAAATGTTACAAGCGATATTTATTGCTTTTTCTGTTGGAACAGCAACAGCAGCAACAACAAGTCCAAGTGAAAAGTAAACACTCAGTTGAACAGGCAGCAGCAGAAGCATAGAGAGAGAGAGAGAGAGAGTACATGGTGAAGTGGCAATAATTACAAAAGAAAAATATATAACAACAATATCAACTCCACACGACAATAATAATAATAATGTTATCAATTACACAAGTAGAAAATAAATATACAAAATAGGTCTTATGAATATGAATGAAAAACATGACTGTTAAAATACATGCATTTTGTGGCACACAGACATTTGCTTTTGCTTGCCAAAAACTTGTGATATTTTTCAAATGAATAAAAGCAAATTTATTGCTTTTAAGTACTTGATAATTGCTACTTGAATTGATTTGTTTGCTCTTTTCATTTCAAAGTTCAAATAATTATTTTGCCCTTTCTTCTTCTTCTTCCTCCTCCTCCTCGTTCCTCTTCTCCTTTTTTGTTGTTGTTTACTGCCCTCCTCACAAGAATACTAGCAATGGTGGTAGTAGTGGTAGTAGTAACAGCAGCCAGCCGCAAATTTTCAACCATACCACAAAGAGAGTATCCCAACATTCCAGAAATTGTTTCATTTTGGAATGCTATCAAAAATTTTGCCCGTTTCAATTCAAGACATATTTATTTACGCAAGAGAAGGACAAGAAGAGCAAGTCTTTCTTTCATTAAATATTTGAATTGTTTTATTCTTCTTTTCTAATTTTTGTGTGTTTTCATACGAATAATAAGTAGGTCTCTCTCTCTCTACTCCTTCCTCCACTCATTCATTCATGTTTGTTTTTTCGGTCGAGTGAATGAAAACAAGGAAGTGAGTGAGGATGATGATCACTGAAACTATATGCTTGTCTTTGCTGCTCTGTGTTCTCCTGAGTTCTTATCGGACCTTTGGCTGATCATCATCATCATGATTATTAATTATTATTATTGTTACTACTTCTCGGATTTGCCCGACATGAAAAGCAGGAAAGTGTGTGTGTAGCCTGTCTGGATATATGTAATATTTGTTGAGGTTGTTGACCCATTATTATTAGCAGAGTTGTGTGATACTAATAATAATAATAATAATAATAATAGTGCATAAGAACTGGACTACTAAAACTATTTGTATTCCTGCTACTAAGACACTATTTAATTGTGCGAATTCAACTGTTGGTTTTGGTTTCTGTTGGCAATCGGCATACATACACACTTGATATTATTGTAGTAGTAGTTGCGGCAGCAGCAGTAGCATTAAAATAAATAAATAAGTAAGTGGTGGAACGGATACACTCATGAAGCGTAAAGCAGAAAGTTTTCGTGCATGTGTGTCTGGAAGGAAGAAGGAGAAGAAGCCATTCAAAATCCTAATTCCTGTGAAAATTCTAAAGAAGTGTGAGAGCATGAAGGCGCTCATGAGGAAGAGGATCCAGAGAAAAGGGCAAGAGAATGAGAACAAAGAAAGAGGAGGAAGCTGCAAATGCATATTTTTTCCCTGGTTAATTATAAGGTTAAGACCATATTAAGAGCAATTTCTAACAATTTTCTCATTCTCAGACGTATCCTATCCAACTATTGGAGAAAATATATCAAGTGTTATATTACAAAGGAAAGAGTTTCCTTGTATGGATGCTACGCTAATCACCTATATAATTATTATTTCAAAATGGAAACTTTACTTTTTTGGTACACTCACTCACCAATCCACTGCTACTGCTGTTGTTCTCAAGATATTAAGGGTTTTCTCTTTGTTCAAGTTTTTTCAAAAAAAGAAGGGAAAATCGGGTATTATGATGATCATGTTCACGGCAACATTCCAACCAACAAAGTGGGAAAGAAGAATAAGTAGGACAATGATGGCGATGCTGATTGCAAAATTGTAAATATTTCCAGTTTTGCATGCGTGCCCACATGGATTTACCCATGCATTAAAAGATAGCCCTCGTATCGTTTTTCTGAGAATAGAAACGAGGAGGATACGTCAGTGGGGGCAGATATTTCTTTCAACTTGTTTTTGATCACATATACCTAATAATATATTTTGACGACATTCTAAAAAAGTGGTTTTCAAGACAAGGGAAGCATACAGGTGAGGATTTTAAAACGGAGGAGGAGGAAAAATTATAAAAAAAGAGTGTGATGTGTGGGTGGCAGTTGTGAAGAGAGTGCTACGGTTTGTTGAATTCATTGAAAATGAAGGAAATTTTGAATTAAGTGTAGCAAAGTCTATTCTTTCTTCTATCTATGCGACATCCTCCTATTCCGAGCTTATGAAAATAATGAATAGAAAAGCCCGTCATAATAGTTAGCGGCTTAAGGAATTAAAATGATTCCTTTCCAGCAGCTGCATGATATTGTGTAGCTGTTGAATTACACATGCCAAGGGAGAGGGACAATGTCTGAGAAATGGTCGCTTCCACTACAACTGCTTTGTTGGCTATAATAATATGGTGAGAGGAGGAACACAAGACGCTCACACATTTTCTCACTCTCCCTCCGCCTGCGTCTTCCTCTTATTCTTCAAGCATAAATGTACTTAGTTAAATTAGGATTAATTTAGTGATCCATTTGTCGCTTGGTTGGATGCAGTTTATGAAGGGAAATGGAAAGGAGACAAAAGTTGCTAATATGAACCAAGGGAGCATATTATTACAATTTTTAACCAATCTCCTCCGCGTTTTTGTGTGGACCAACAAAGTAAAGCCACGTAGTAATAAGCAACGCAAATAGAATTAGAGATGAGGAAAAATAAATAATAATAGTAATAGAGAGAGAAACGGCAATTATGGGTATGCAACGAGCAGTTTTATATGAGCAGAAAAGACGTTTTTCATCATGTTTATTCGTAGTAAAAGGTAATATACAGGACGTGGCCCATTATAAGGACGTCGTATAGCAGCTAACCAAAATTTATACTTTCGTATAATTATCATCAACAAACAGCAGTCTCAGGGGAACAAATGCGTATATACCGTTATCCTCACAACCCTTTTTTCTGCGTCACACGTTTTTGTGTGGACCAACAAAGTAAAGCCACGTAGTAATAAGCAACGCAAATAGAATTAGAGATGAGGAAAAATAAATAATAATAGTAATAGAGAGAGAAATGGCAATTATGGGTATGTAACGAGCAGTTGTATATGAGCAGAATAGACGTTTTTCATAATGTTTATTCGTAGTAGAAGGTAATATACAGGACGTGGCCCATTATAAGAACGTCGTATAGCAGCTAACCAAAATTTATACTTTCGTATAATTATCATCAACAAACAGCAGTCTCAGGGGAACAAATGCGTATATACCGTTATCCTCACAACCCTTTTTTCTGCGTCACACACTCTCTCTCACCACACCTATTATAAGGTTACACTGTCATTGTCGCCATTAGCCTGCACGTACGTAGCGTACTTGTAGTGCCATCAAATTGTTGTTGCGTTTGTCTCTTCCAATATACCCACCTTCTTAACCGTGCAAAATAGATTACTTACTTTGCTCAACAACATCCTCTCCTTAAACTTGTATGATTATACAACAATGCAGTAGCAAAAAGAAGGTGAGTAAGTGCACTTGAGAAGGGAGAAGAAACTGGAAACAAATGGAAATTTCCACATGACAACCGACCGCACACATACACACACGTGTGTATAAGTAGTAGTGTGTGTGTGGCAGTACTAAAAACAGGCCATATCCATTTTTACTCCTGTTTAAGCCTCTCATTCCGCTGCTGCTCAGTCAGTGTCAAAGTTTTCTTGTTTTATGGAAAGTGAGAGAAAGAGGGAGAGAAAAGAGGCGCATATTTGCAATAGGATTTGCATAATATATGAGCCTCGTTTTTTTCCACGGAGCTGTTGGACTTGCCAACTTTGCTTCAGTTTACATGGAGCAAGGCAGCTTTACTATCACTTAACATGCTCAATACTAACTACCTATCTGCCTATCTCTCTCTCTCTACAGCAGCACACAATGGGCGCCCAAAAATTCACGCAGCCATTCATTCATTCCTTTTCTTTTTATGCTTGCATGCACACACACGCGACGAGCAAACTGCTATATGAAATGTGAAATTAATAATCTGTGGAGCGAAATGTAGCCCTGCTCTATCCCCACCACCACGACTAGAGAACACATTAGCATACAATCATGAAAATCCCATACTGCTTTCTCTAGTGTAACTGTTGAATAATTAACCTTAATAATACCAACCCGGCACCACCACCACCATTTCATTTCTTCTTTCTTTCTCTGGACACATTATTTTCTTCTTGGCAAACACTTAAAAAAACTTACCTTAGCATCCAGTCGGATTAACCAATGATCTTGTTCGTTTTATGAGAATGCCTGCTTGTGTTTCTAATGAATTTATGATGCGGCCACTTTGGCTGATGGAGCTTTTCGGTGTCCACTGTCCATCATGCAAACAAGTAAACAGTACAACAATAATAATGTACATACAGATAGACCATTATATTACTACAAAAGTATCACCATTTCCAGATTGTCCGGTTCAATTGTTTTTATCCCGGATAAGCTTGTTCCTTGTCTTCTGTAGACAACTCGCTTGCGTGCTAGTAATGTTTTATGATGAGCGTGTGTTTGATTGTCGTGCAATAAAGCGATATATGCGTAAATGCAAATGATGTTTATTACTACTGGCTGGTGGTGGTCGTGGTGCGAGGATAACATAATAAAGCAGGTGTGCTGCGCACTACACTGGCTGCCACTCATAACATTGTTGCTGCTGCTAGGTGCTGCTGTCGTTTATAATTGTGCGGCCTGTTAATTATGTATTAACAGGCAGTAAAAATAATAACTTGTTGTTGTTGTTGGTAATTTGATTATGAAATGCAATTATTGGGAAAAAGTTTAGAAATATGTCAGAATTGTTTTTTTAAATTTAACATAATAATGTGTTTACGACGTTATTATGTATTTTTAGGTGTCATGGCTTATACTTTTTAAAAAGTGCATTGTCCTCGTTATGATGATGATGCAGTTTTTTAATGTTAAATAGAAACTGTTATTACTGCTATACATTTTCTTGAATGTAACGGCAAAAAATGGTGTATAGAAGCATTGAGGCTGTCATGTCATTCTGTCTCTGTGAAAAGAAAGAAGTTTTTCTTTCCTTTTTATGATTATCGTTTAGCACGTGTCTACTGTATTTTCTTTCTTTGTCATGTGCTAAGTGAAAATAACTTTTGACAACTCAATATATTAAATGGTTCGAAAGACACAGACAGAAAGAGAGAGATCAGTTGTAAATGTAGTAGTTGGTGTAAATGTTTTGAGAAAAAAATAAAAGGGAAAAACGAGTAAGAGAGAGAGAGAGAGAGAGAGAGAGATGGTAAGAAGAAGAAAAGAAAGGAGGGAAGATAGGATATTATTTAGAAATAAAAGGGAAAAGGGATTGAAAGTTTGAATGGTTTTGGGATAATAACAACAAGTGCAAATGGTTTGACATTGACAGTTCCTGATGGGAAGCCGACAATAACAGCGGCACAGAATGCGAGTTCAACGTCAATTCGATTGGCATGGAGACCTCCCCCGAGACACTTGCTTCATGGAGAATTTTTAGGATATCGCTTGGCGTTTCGACCTCGTGACAAGGGACCTGACTCCATTCAAGAGATATACATCAGAGATCCTAACATTGAGGTAATATTATTGGCACTTTTTTAATATCTCTATAAAAAGACTCCTTCAAACTTATTTATGCGTAAAACAAAACAGAAAAAAATAAAATAATAAAGTTTCTCCTTTGCATCAATTACTTATCTCCACTCTTTTTGTTATCTTGCAGAGCTACACAATTCAACATTTACAAACCTTCACGCAGTACTTGGTATCTTTGCAAGTTTTTAACCCGGAAGGTCTTGGTCCACCCACCACTGTCAGCTGTTATTACGGATGAAGGAGGTAAGAAGGTCACATTTTTCTACCCTTTTTCTAGATAAATGCTACTACATACATCAGTCAGTTATCTATCATCATCATCACAATACATACTACAGCTGCAACAACTTTTTTAAAGACTGTCCATGACAATGTCAAGATTGCATAAAATTACAAATGGTGTAAAATGGGAGACCAAGCCAAAATGTAGGAAAGTTTGTCTGCACACGGATATCATGTTGTATGTTGCTTAAAGCAATATATTCCAGGTAGACTTTGTTCTCTCCCCTAAAACAAAGTTGGTAGTTTTTTTTGTCTCCTGCCTCTACTCCTGCATCATCCCTACCAACACACACACCACCAACTTGAGAAATAATTCAAAAGACAATAATGAGTCCTTATGGTATACTTGGAAATAAACTTTTTTAACTAAATATAAAGCGGTGGTAGTATGTTCCACACTGACTACAAGATGATGATAATAATAATAATAATACCTATTAATAACATAACTACAAGGAAGAAGAAGAAGAAGTAACGTGCATTCTTAAACTTTTTATTCTTATTCTGCATCATCGTCGTCGTACAAAAATGTATTATCCTGTGCTTCTTAGAAGGAGAAGAAGACGCACTCGCATATTTTTCTTTTTCCCTGTTTTCCGCATTCATTTTTCTTCCCCCTTTTCTCCCTCTTCTTCTCTCTTCTTTCTCCTCCGCTTTTAAACATCATTATTCCGCGATGAATCCATTCCTATATATATCACCCTTATCTCTCTCTCTATTTCTGCTCTCTCGGAGGAAACTCTTGTAATAAAAACAGATAGAAACGTTATCTTCTCTTTTCTCTTCTTCTTTCAAATAAGGTGATATTCCACTGGCTTTTAACTTTCCTACCTTTTCTTCCTTTTGTTAGTTACGTGTAAAAACATTTTTACTGCCGCTACGCCACTTTACTAATAAATGTAATAATAAAAATAATGAATGAGTCATCCTCACCATCACCTCTACTACTCTGATATCTTTTGTTTGCTTCCTTGCAAGCAGTATAAAGAGAAGCTGCTTCCACTCAACACGGATTTTTTTAGCTAATTAACAGATGACAACGAATAGAAATTTTAATTTCCAATCCACCGATCATAAAGTACAGCTTCAAGCAGCCACGCAACCGTTAGCAACATGTCTATACGAACTTTTCTTTAAAAGGAGATTTCCTATTGACGTTTCAAAAAAATGAAAAAAAATATATCGACATGCCATACCTGTCTTTTATATTTCTAGGTATTCCTTTTCAAATATTTTTTGGCGTGTATGCATCTACACGGAAGTTGTGATTTGCGGTTGAAGATCAAGAGGAAGAAGAAGAAAAAAAAATCCATTGAAATTCAGTCAGCATTCTATTCAATAATATATTAGGCAGATTCCTAGCTCTTCCTCACAGCGCACAAAAGTAACTCTCTCCTCTTACTTGTGACTTTTTTTACACAAGACACAAACTCTCTCTCTCTTTCCCTGCGTGTGTGCAACTTTTTTATAACCAGATTTGATTGTAAATCGAGCTTTATATTTGCCACAGATTTTTCTTGCTCCCTTACAGCTCTTCTTCTTCTCCCTCACACAACACCACAAAAGGAAGAACACTTGCCCCATTCACCCAAACTGACATTATCGAATAAAATGTGTGCTTCACACATAATATTATTACATCTTTTACAAGCATTACTATATGCTTTGCTATTCTATCCGTATAAAAAACATTCACTTTTTCTTGGGCTAAAATGTGTAGGAGAAAAAGTACCTGAGAAAAATTTGTACTTTATACACATTTCTGCATAGTTGGATGGAGAATACTTATACTCCGTGTATTACTGTCTTGTTTGCTGCTTCTTCTCCTTCTTCTTCTGCATGGAAACGTTAAACAGTTGGAATCGATTACTCCGTACGGAAGTTTAACCATATCAGATTCATGGAGAGACAACTTACTTTCGAGGAAGGTTGACTTATTCCCCGAGTCTCAATAAATCACTCAAAAAAACTCGTGTGCCTTGGATTTCTGAAAAGTCACTTCTTGTTCCTTTCTCCTACTATCTATTTCCTCGTTGCTACTGCTGCTACTGCTGCTGCTCTCTACCATCACCTTCTATATTTCTGGAGGTGATGGTGGCTGATAATAATAGTGGCATGCCATTGCACACTGCCTGCAATGTTGTGTGTAAAAGGAAAGCTTGTCTGTATTCACCACTGAAGCCAGTATAGTAAACGTACCAAAAAAGATTGCAATGCAACAAAAATGTACTGTCGCCCTGATCATCATCATCGTCGTCGTCAGAAGAGCGGATCATGTTTCTTCACTCTTTTTTTTCTATGGCATAGCCTATGTCTCTCCCCTGAAAATCTTGTCTTCCCTCCACTTACTTTACTCCTTCTTACGATTCCGCAGGGCAATAGAATCGTTTTTAAAACAACGATAAATGTGCACTTTTACCAAGGTTGAAATGCATCTCCCTTTTCCCTTTGAGATTTGTAACAGCTTTTGTGACTACTACTACTGCTGCTACTAGGTAGATCTCCTATCTCCTCCACCTTACTTTACATTTCATTCCTAGAGTCTAGCCAAAGGATAAGTAGTTTTAGCTACTTTTTTATTATTATAATAATATAAAGAGGGACATGAAGGCAGAGACGGTGGGGAAAAGAGTAGAGCAATGTACATGTTTTTCGTTGTGACAGACAAGATGCTATATACCGAACTATAGGTGTTGTATATTTATAATTTTTTTTTTCAAGAAACTATTCACAGACTGGTTTCTCCTTTACTTTTTGTGCGCCAACATAAAAATCATTTTACAAGCACAAACAAAGCATCTTTTTTCACAAACTTGATTGTCCAACCGTCATAGAGTCAGGACGCAAGTACTTACATAAATAATATTACTATTCACCCTTTTGCTCTGCTCTCGAGATTTCTTTAAAAAAGTATGCAGTTGACTAAGGATACCATTTTCTTTTTTAAGAATTTTTCTTCCATCTGCGTAATTTTTTAATAGTTTTTTTTCTACAATCAATACAGAATTACGGAGCCAATTCAATTTATCCTGAGTATGCAATAGAATAATGTGTAGCTTTTTCCGTAACAGGGTTTGTAAAGCAAATTATTTTATGCGCCAGTGTGTAGCATCTCAACTCTCTGCTACTAAATACTCACTTACTAGCTGAGTGAATAATTTTCTCTATTGATTTCAAACTTAATTTGGATGGTGGGTGATAATAGGGATGGTAAATGACAGCGACAGGTTTGGCGAAAAGTTGGTGAGACCGCAGGTGCCACTGATAAAAAAACATTACTGACGGCGGTATGGAAAGAAGGAAAGGTGTACGTGCGGGAAAGTAGGATGCGCTGATGAGAAGAAAGATAACAGATTACTATGAGTGCATTATGAAGATGAGAAGCTGGAGTAACGATGACGACGATGATGATGATGATGAAGGCATCGAAGCAAGTCAAAGGAACAACAAGTGTACCTGTATAATAGATGGAATATAGATAGATTGGGAAGAAGTCAAGGCATGCATGTGATGCTACAACTTTGTCACTTTTTCTTGCTCTCCTTCACTTGGCGTATTGTAGTGCTATTATTATTACTATTATTAATATTTTACAAAGTATTATCATATAGCCGATGATACTTTTAATTTTGCAAATTCATCCGGTA
>JAANSP010001398.1:0-15545 GCA_036850745.1 Homidia socia
GCGAAACTTTTAACATCAGCAAAAAAATGATGATTACTACGAGAGTAGAAATAAAAGTGACTAGCTAGACAACAGTCAAAAATATCAATGCCCAGACTGTTTGTTGTGAATGTAATATACAGAAGCGTCACCACCCAATAGATGCCGTTTCATAATTCCGTTTTATCTTCATGACAGTTTTTTCTCCAATCAATTTCAAATACAAGACTAGTGCCACCATGAAACCCCGAAGGATAATAAAAGTTTTGATGAAACGAATAAGAAATTGACAAAAGTTTTGAAGAAAAGCAAAGTAAGGATTGTGCTATATAATGTTTTATATCAAGAAATTTGTAAAAATCCTATAGTACCGGAAAAGGAAATTTTGTAAAGTAAAAAGGTGAAACTACACTGCACTGGTTTCACAAGAGAAAAAGAAAAGGAATACTTTTATCGGAAAATTGCCCGTGTCCAATTCCATTTTATACAAAAAGATTTTATGTAAAAGACAGGCATGTCAATGAAAACTGCTACCGTCACTTGATATTGCTCTTTTCTCATCATCATCATCATCTCAACAACAGTGTTAATTAGCAACTTCCTTTCGCAACGGAAAATCACAATTTTTGGCTCACTCTTGCATTAGTAATGTGGTTCTTTCACGCTGAGCAGATGCAAATAAGAAAATCCTTTACCTTATTCTCAACATTTTCCCTACAAAATACTAGATGGTATTTATAAATTTCTCGTAGAGTAAGCAATACTCTACCAACATCTCATCTTCGTGTTGACAGAAGCAGCAGCTCCATGTGCCGAAATACCGAACGAGTCATCATCGGATTTCTCACAAAAAACGACAATCAAGAAAATAGAAAGCTTTTGTTATTAACTCCGTCAACAACAGACAAGCAGCTCACATTAGCATCTACAAGCTAATAATTTTCATTTTCATGCACACTCACAATAGCTTAGAAGAACGTCTCTTTATCTCATCATCATCCAAGATTACATTCCGAAATGTGCTTTATTCTTGATGTAAAAAATATGCGTATATGTATTCTCTATTATTATCATCGTCATCATCAAAACTTTTTTGATGGAAAGTAGTCACAAAAGAAAGAAAAAGAGAGGCGATTCTCCCTTCGAATGAACTTGGATAATATAAAAGCACTAAACTTGTGTACAGTCGCTTATTTGTAAGTTGAATGAGCAATTTCAGTTTTCAACTCCAGTCAAGCTAGATTATTTACAATTGTTCTGCAGATGTCAATGAATAGAAATTGTCATTTTGACAACATTCTACCGAGAAGAAGGATTTAAAACATTTCGCTATTATTATTTCCAACAATTCAAGAGAGTTTTAATTCCCTTCTAATTGTTCTACTAAAAACTTTTCCTAACATGATCAGCAATTATATTGCTTTGTATATGACTTGATATGAGTTTAAATGGCAGATTAATATAATCTGTACTCTAGATATTTATTATTTACCTATAAAATCTTGTTTACTTGTACCTATTTTCAAATTTCTTTTCACTTTTTTTCCTTCATGTAGAAAAAAAGCGTAAACGTAGAGTCGTGTTTCTCGTATTAGTTAAATTTCTGCCCGGTTGAGTTTAACACACCACGAAATTTATATACTTTTCCTTCATAGCTTCTTTTCAGCATACCTCCACATTCGTCGTAGTTTATTGAGCGTAACGAAATATCATAAGCTACACAAGCGCATCTTATCTTGAACATATCGGCGTGGCATGTGGGAAAAAGTAATCATGATTAGAAACAAGAATTCTTTCTTTTTCAAGACCCTCGCTGACTAAAAAGCTACTAGCTGACTTGTATATCTTTCTCTCATTCGCCGAATAACTTATTTGCGTTTTTTGTGATTTACAAATAATATCCTTTGAAAATAATGTCTACCTATATCACTAAAGTCCATGATTGTATGCGCACAAAAGGCTTTACCAAAGTGGTAAATTGTCAACAATTTCCAAATTCATAAACATCACAACAATTTTTTTATCGCAACGTTGCAACTTTGATATTATTTACATAAGCACATAACAGATATATATAAGCTGTTAACGATATTTTGTTGAATTACAAAAAAAATATTATTACGGGGTCAGTTCGTCGGCTTGATAAACTTGAAACAGTTTTGAAGCAAAGTTTGCATTGCTCTTATTCATCAACTGAACTCGACATTTTTTTCAGGCCACATGAAATCAGAGAAATTCAAAGTCATTTCCCATGTCCAACTCTCTCTATCTCCGAAACTCATTTCCCTCGATACGGGGTCAGTTCGTCGGCTTGATAAACTTGAAACAGTTTTGAAGCAAAGTTTGAAATTGCTCTTATTCATCAACTGAACTCGATATTTTTTCCCGACCACATGAAATCAGAGAAATTCAAAGTCATTTCCCATGTCCAACTCTCTCTATCTCCGAAACTCATTTCCCTCGTTTTCTGTTCCTGCCTCAAGACAAGTGCAGAGCGTACCACGAAAAAACAACAATTACGTACACGTATAAATATATACATTGTTTTGTAATAATATCTATATTCATAACATCTAATCACATCCAACAATCCAATTTTCCTCCGAGTCAGAAAGCTGCTTGTAAGGCAGGGTTGTGTGTGTAGCATGTACAACTCATTCCGCTCCGATTTCAATTTTTAAAAAATCTGGTTCAACCTTTACCATATAAAGAATCGTCTATTATATCAGCTTATTATTTATACTTGTCTCTTTATGAAGATGGTGGTGGTGGTGGCAGTGTGGTATGTATATTTTTGTGAGCGTTTGTTTGTACTTACGCACTTATCTATATTCATAACATCTAATCACATCCAACAATCCAATTTTCCTCCGAGTCAGAAAACTGCTTGTAAGGCAAGGTTGTGTGTGTAGCATGTACAACTCATTCCGCTCAGATTTCAATTTTTAAAAAATCTGGTTCAACCTTTACCATATAAAGAGTCATCTATTATATATCAGCTTATTCTTTATACATGTCTCTTTATGAAGATGGTGGTGGTGGTGGCAGTGTGGTATGTATATTTTTGTGAGCGTTTGTTTGTACTTACGCACTTGCATGCTTGCATGTTTGCATGTGTAACAGAGAATCATGCACACTTTACCTATATGCAATAATATGTTGGTACAAAACGTGCAACACATGTGTAAGCAAATAAGCATATTATGTCTAAGCAAACAAGAAAGTGTAGCAGGCAAAAAACATTCAAGATATAATACCTACCTACCACCACCACCCTATCTAAAAAAAAGTCAATCTCCCTGTTGAACGTGTAAAATGTTTCCCTACTTTCCACAGAAAAATAGTTCATGGTAGGTAATAATATTCAATTCAGTCCCACTTGACTCGTTCAACCCCATCTCACCTTTCTTTCCACACGAAATATCAATCCATCTTCCGTAGATCAGAACGTAAATATCATTCACCCAACCAGAGGAAAAATGCACACGAATGGTCTAGCTTGGTAGGCATGTTATGCATGCCTTTTCTCTCTTTTTTTTCTTTCTCAACTTGACACGCACATTTCAACTAGCTGAGTGATACTTGTTTTTTCTTGGTTATTTAAGGTTTCACTACTCTATGCATTTGTATGTATATTATTTTTGTTAATTCGTCAGCAGTTTAGGAGAAGAAAGGAAAAAACCAAGTAAACGAGCGATAGGAGTCACATTCATTTGTTTGCATTTAGCGCTTGCATGTATGATATGCCGTGTGTGATACGATATTATAAAACAGACCGGCCTTATCAACGCATTCGCAGCTCTCTAATCTCAATTACAAGCAAACTGGAAGATTGAAAATGATTTGAGGAAATGTCCAGAAAAAAAGGGTAACAGTAAACCGACTCAAATTCCGTTCTTCAATAACAGTAATAATACCTGATTTGTATCTAGACTCTCACATATATACTCATTGAAAATCATTGGCGGAAATAATGCTACATGCAAACAGTTGAAATAAAAAATAGTTTTTTCCTTTCTTTTCTTCTCGTTGTGCTGGTCATTGTCATCATGTCTGTCTTGTCGCTACTTTTAATTTTGATTTTTTTTCTAAAATAAATAAAAACAAATATACGATACAATACGTAAATTAGCAAAGGGCTAAATGGACAATGAAAGGGAAGACTCATTCTTTTATACAATTGTACGACGACGACATGTGTGTGTACTATTTCAAATCCACTCAAGTGTGCAATAATTTTTGTGAACTTTTTCATATTGTTGTTCGTAAAAAAGGCGCATTTTGAATTGTTTTTAAATGAAGCGATTTTGTCAACTACTACATTTTTATTTCTCCATTCATTCGTGTCCCTTTATACTGCTATATGCACAGTGGATACAATCGTCGTGAGTACAAATTTGTATACACATGATAAAAAATTATGCGATCCGTTACACTTGAACGAGCACTCTGTAAAAACAAGCCGAAGAGTGCCATTATGATCCTCATTTATGTAGATCATCATTTTTTATTTCTCCATTCATTCGTGTCCCTTTATACTGCTATATGCACAGTGGATACAATCGTCGTGAGTACAAATTTGTATACACATGATAAAAAATTACGCGATCCGTTACACTTGAACGAGCACTCTGTAAAAACAAGCCGAAGAGTGCCATTATGATCCTCATTTATGTAGATCATCTTTGAATCCTGATCTCATGATGTAAAGCAAACTTGTCAACTTTTTGAAAAAAGAGACTGTTGTTGTGTGCCCAGCCCATAGAGAAACACACACCAATTCTGTAAATAAGAAAAGGGGTAGCAGATACGTATTACGTAGGTACATATTATGTAACAGGACCCCTCTCATTTTTTCCTGTACAAACGTACATGATCTGGTACTCATCGCGATGATGATGATCATCATCATACTCACAAGTGATACCACAAATGCTCAATACAGAAGTAGAAAAAAATACATCATGTAGAGAGGATTCCATTTTCGGATAATGATGTCACATAAAGGTTTGTTGTGAGAACCCCATGTCGCATGAGTATATTTACATCATGCTCTCTGCTCTTTACATTTTTTACTTTTGCCCGAATTTTCTATTCAAATAATAATAAAAAATCGGTAGGTAAATACATGATCCTTGTACAAAAAAATTGTGAATGCATATAAGATACATACAAAAGGAACAATAAGTATACAACAACTTTGAATGACAGTCACAGAAAGAGAAGCAGAGAGAGAAAGGACAGTAAAACGACACAAGACACAGAAAAGGTAAAAAGAATATGCTGGGATTGGAGGGAGCAGGCATGGCATGATGTAATACATCTATACCTACACAAGAGAAAGGGGAAAGGGTAAAGACTTTAAAACTCTGAACATTATTTTTCCATGTAATCCGAAAAAAGAGAAGACGAGCAACAAAAAACCCGCATAGTCTCGTGTTCTTTCTCGAGTCTGCTTCTCATCGTCATATACAGTTTTTTTAAACAGGAGTATATATACCTTTCACCAAACGACCACTGCGAGGACGATGGTCCAACTTAAATAATAATAATAATAATACAATGACATGCCGTGACGTTCACTTGTGTCAGAGAGCATATTATATTCTTGCAGTGTGTAATATATAATAGCAATAATAATAATAAAATAATAATAATACGCATACTTACTTTTGTGTTCACATGTAATAATGATCAACATAATCGCAATCCCTGTTACACGAAACGTGGCCTTGTTCAACATGCAAATAGTTTATTCATACTGATTTCAAACCTGATAAATCATCCAGACCAACCGCGTCATGTCTAAACAGTGTCGCTCATGGAGAGGAGACATAATCACTCATCGTCGTCCCTCTCTCTCTCTCCCAGTCTCATTTGCACTAACAACTTTAGTATAAAAGTCTTATTCTATTCTGCTTTTTCATTCATTTTATGCTACATACGTAGTACTTATATTGCCTTGCACAAGTGTATTTATAATATGGTACTGCTGTGGTGGAGGTATAAGCAAAAGAAGGGGAATAAATTTGCATTTTTGTCCCCAGGACACATGAGACCGGATCGGATCAAGCTCTCATAACAGCAAGAACTCCGAGAATGAGTGAATTGTAGTAGTAATAATAATAATAATACTTAACGTGTAGACTACTACCAATACTTTTTATAAATATATATGTTATATTCAATGTTGTCGTATAAAAATATTGAGAGTGAGTGAGGAGGACTGACATGCCCTGTTGGATGGTGTGTATATAATGTGGCTTTTAAAAGCCACTGGAGCATGCAACCCTTTCTTTGTATGTTCATGATCTCAGCAATAATATCAACTGAATATTACGCATAAATCTCTCTCCTTTTAATCGGTTGAACTAAAAAAAATTCAACGAAACTTTGTCATCGTCGAATCCAATTGATATGCCCCTTCCTCCTCCTTTTTGTCTTGCAACTTGTGCTTTTTGGAAAAAGCACGTTTACTTGCTGCATCATTATTAATATTACGTATTACTATGATTATACTCACTGCTTTCATCTATAGATAACCGAAAAATTCATTCATGTCCTCAGTTTATAATGTGCGCACTAATTTTAAAGCTTAAATTTATGCAATCGTCGAATCCAATTGATATGCCCCTTCCTCCTCCTTTTTTGTCTTGCAACTTGTGCTTTTTGGAAAAAGCACGTTTACTTGCTGCATTATTATTAATATTACGTATTACTATGATTATACTCACTTCTTTCATCTATAGATAACCGAAAAATTCATTCATGTCCTCAGTTTATAATGTGCGCACTTATTTTAAAGCTTAAATTTATGCCTATAAGAATTTTCCTAACGAGCGAGTTATAACTTATTATATGACGTGCTTACATACATGTGCAGCCAAGTATTATATCAAGCACTTATAAAAATGTGACTGCGCCTCCTTGTAAAACACATGTAGATTTTTGCCTCCTCATTGAGATTTCACTACAGTAGTAATAATTCTTCTCATGATCATTTAATAAATAGGCCACAATCAACAAACTTCTACCAGCAGCAGCAGCAGGAGAAACAGAACCACCACCGCACCAGATATTTTTGGTTCTGGTATATAAAATGTAATATATATGTCGTGTGATCTTATTAATAAGCATGAAGTGCATGGGAGGCAAGACAAGGGTGTTCTCTGATGTAGTCGTTGCCGTCTCTCTTTCTCTCTCTCTCTCGGCAAAACCTTGATAAGAATAAAAAATGGCGTACACTCTTCATATCCATTCAACCAAATTAAGGGTTTCATTTATCACTCAATTTAAGGAGAAAAGCGCAGTCCATATTTCATTCAAGTCTTCTACGACAACAACAATTCCGGCCGTTTATTTCCGCAATATCATAACAAATCTCCATGAGCTTCTCTCACTCTATCGCATTGCACTACAACATGTGTAATGTGCAGCTCACTAGTCGTCGTGCTCTCTCCGCATTAAGCCAAATAATAATCTAAAAGCAAGTTACATAATATTTCAAATAATGTGTGTGTGTATACTTGCTGCTTAAAATATTTCATAATAAATGTAACAATATTATTGTACACAAACTTCATTTATCACGTCAAGCATCTTGTTATAGGCAGGCTTTTCGCCATTGGCGGACATAATAGCAATTATGCGTGCCAAATTTTAAGCAAAACCAAATCCCTTTCATAATCTAATCAGCAACATGGCAGGTTGGCAAGTTCATTAGTTTTGCCTTTACTTAACCTTATAATAATAATCATTTATTATTGTCTCTCCGCATTTCATACGGTAATACGGTGCTTTTTTATAAATGTGGTAAGTATTGAGTGGTGGCTGTGAATTAAGCATAAAGTTTTTTTTACAAAACAGCAGCACAATAGGGTAGTTAACGCTTTTCCTACTTTCAATGACATTTTCAAGCTACAGTTCAGCTCGCTTCATTGAGTTTTTTGAATACATTACCATCGTCCATTTTGTTTAAAATTAGTTTAACATTATCGTTGCACTAGATAGTGCAAAAAAGCACACACTGTGCTTAAAATAAGCATATAATAACGCTTAAACATTCTACGTCTCTTTTACGAAGAAGTAAGAATACTCGCAGGTGATTATCATGCTACAGAATAATTGGGTAGGTATGTATATGTGTGCAGTTCAAAACGCTCCACATCATGTCAAACAATAATACACACAACCCCCACTGAGGTCTTGTACTTTCGGCAGCTGACATTTTAATTACAGGGTAAATGACTCAAAAATTTATGTATTTCAATGGATTCTTTGCAAATAAATACATGCATGCTTGCACATGTGTAAAGTAAGCCTTTCTCTAAAAAAAAGTTTGTTGTTCACTGATCCATCTTAATCACAATCCATCTTCCAAGAAAAACATACAAAACATGCCAGTGAGGAAAGCCATTCATTTTGATAGCTTTTTCACAGTGGAAGTCGGCCTGGATAGAGTTAACTTTACGTCGCAAGGCTCACTGAGGTCAGACAGATGAAATGCTAATTGCTAAATAATGTACCGCAAGTAGGGCTGAAAAGGGAATTACCATGTACTTGTAAACTATACACATACGTTGCGGACTTTTTTTCCTCTCTTGTCATAGAAAATGCCGAATGCCAAAAGCACACCGTATTTTATTGGTAGTGAAACAATAGTAAATATAAAATATATACGGAAGATTAATATTCTCATTCATGTCATTTATCGTAAATGTGAATACCCATGTCGCACTGTGGGAAAATAGTACTGTGGGGTAATAGTAGGACAAACTTTCACTTTGATCTACTATTCTACTACACGCTATAAATTCAGTCGTCACGTCAGTTTTACTGCTAAAATATTTTGACTTTTTTATCCTAATGTTTCATCTCTACAGTGCTCAGGTCTATAATATATAAATAATAATCTGGTTAATTATGTGAATTTCTAAAAACGTTTTCTAAAAAAATTTACATTATGCTGAAAATGAAAGAATATGTCAGATCGCTGCTGATATTATATTATACGCAGTGCTAAGCCCGTTTAAGGTTTAACCAGTAGTTAAAACCAGTCAAGTCATCTAATGTCATAAATCACGCAGCTGTGGGTGACGAGAGTTTTAGCCTTTAATGCTTCATTTTTAATGATTTACTGGGCTGCTACTCACAGTGTAACTTTTAGTAGGCATAAATACTCTTATATATATCCGCGTACCACCACTTGTACATTTTTGTAGCCCCCGCCAACTTTGGTACAAATAATCCGCTGATACTCTTCTAACCTGTCTTGTTTAAATCTCCAAGATTCTTAGGAGGAGATGCACTTTACGCATTTCAGATAACAGCAATCTATCATTCTCTTCACCCAACCAACACGCAAGAAACTCACTGTGAGACAATACACCCAGTGCATATGAAACAGAGAGGCATTTTGAATCCGTAATTCAATATTTCTTTTTTGTGTATCTGATACTCTTCAAATGTTTAAATCTCCAAGATTCTTAGGAGGAGATGCACTTTACGCATTTCAGATAACAGCAATCTATCATTCTCTTCACCCAACCAACACGCAAGAAACTCACGGTGAGACAATACACCCAGTGCATATGAAACAGAGAGGCATTTTGAATCCGTAATTCAATATTTCTTTTTTGTGTATCTGATACTCTTCAACAATATCTACATACTCCTGTTGAGAAATCATCGTTTCACTCACCTAGACAGGGAAAAAGCGACAGTGCAGAGGTGGGTAATACAATGCTTACATACAACAGCTTATATACCTACACACAGTATTCTACTTTNGTGGGTAATACAATGCTTACATACAACAGCTTATATACCTACACACAGTATTCTACTTTATCAAGTTAAAAAGAAGCAGAAAGTAGATACGTATTTACATTTTAGAAACAAATGAAATAAACGATTATTTTAATAAGAGACCTCTTCTTATTGTTATTCAAAAGTTGGGACAATAAAAAATATAGAAACTGTGTCTTTTTCCTTCAATGAAATTTATATTGTGGAAAGGGTTAAATAACGCCAACAAGAGAGTATCACTAGCTCGTGTCAAGCTGACAGATTTCTATCAAATGGCTGTAGCTCATATAAGTGCACGTATAAAATACATCATATGAAGAAAAAAGGAGGAGAAGAAGAAAAAACTCCTTTTCTTCTTTATTTGAGTAATTCACCTGGTCATTCTCACAGCAAGCTGTGTCCTACTCAATAGCTATCTATCCATCTTCAATCTCCACTTCTTCTTGTGCTGCTTTTTTCTTTTCTCCAGAGAGAGAGAACGAAGAATATTATGTATACAAGATACTGTTTGTATAATGTGACCATGTTGTTGTTGATGATGATGATACCGACGACGACGATGATGATGAAACATGCGAAATACATGGTCATACTTCTTTCAAAGCCATATTAAAAACATAAATTCAAAAATGTATACAACAACACATCCTTAAAACATAACGATATGCACAAAAATTCATACTTCTTTCCTCCGTCATAATAATAACCTTGTTATGCATATAAAAAGAAAAGGTAAATATTATAGATATTATTTTGGACAACATGAAACATTTACTGTTTGTCTTAAATACTTTTTAAAATGAAGATGGGCATTTTCTTTTTCTTTATTTCTCCACTCATAAAAATTTTAAAAACTACTTTTCGACACAAGTAAATGATACGCATAAAAAACTGGCTTCACTTCTTCAATCTCTCTTTCTCTCCACAGCATCACCCAAGCAGATTGATGCTATTACCTGAGAGTGAGTAGAGAATATGTATATAATTTGAGAAGGCAGTAGTAGTAGATATTATAGAAAAGACGAAAATCTTTTTCAGCCAGACAGACAGATAGACTGGAGAATTCCAACTGGTTTGTTGTAAGAATCTTTTTCAGCCAGACAGACAGATAGACTGGAGAATTCCAACTGGTTTGTAGTAAGAGTTTTTGTATTTTGGGTTCCATCCAAACCCACTTTGGTTTCAACTCGGTCAGTTGGCTCATTAGTCATTATAATGAACTTTATAGTTATATTATTGCTATTATTATTATTATGATTATTATTATGTATCTACTACTCCATGAAAAAAAATTATATGAAACTACATGCATTTAAATAATATGTACATGTGTACATGGGTAATATACTTTTACACCACACGTTTTTTACCAATTCCAATCATGCAGAACAAGCAGCTAGGTATATAGCTTTGTATATGTGCATATTAGTCATTATAATGAACTTTATATGCAGTTATATTATTGCTATTATTATTATTATGATTATTATTATGTATCTACTACTACATGAAAAAATTATATGAAACTACATGCATTTAAATAATATGTACATGTGTACATGGGTAGTATACTTTTACACCACACGTTTTTTACCAATTCCAATCATGCAGAACAAGCAGCTAGGTATATAGCTTTGTACTTGTGCATACGTGCTGCTGTGCACAAGTATTGAAGCCACAAAATGACGAAAAAAAGCTTGCCACTCTCTGCGTGATATTTACCATTAGGTAAACAACAGCAGAAAGGAAAAGTTGTACAGATGCAAATGAACATCTCTCTCTCCCTGCTTTTTTATTCTTCATCTTTTTTTATTCTCCTATCGCCTTGCCTTGTTGTTTCGAGAAAAGTTATCATTACAAATAGCGACTAAATGGATAAGTAGCCTTCTGCTTGTCAAGCCAACGTAAATTTTAGCCTAAGCACCTCTAATTAGTGCCCAGTTAAGGATTAAAATTACGAAGGATCCTCTACTACAGTATCAAGCATACACATAAAACAACAACTAACTAGGTATGTAATCATTCCTCTCTGATTCGTAGTAAATAATGCTCTTGTCTATAAGGTGAAATATCACGCTAACAAAAAGTAAACATCGCCACCATCACTTAACTCCCCGCAACTGCCTCTCTCTCTTGTACTTAGCGTAAAGCCCCGCTCTGTTATAGCTCGGCTCGTTAAGACCTTCCAAACAACAAGGCAACGTAGGAGCTGGCTGATTTCTTATTATTATTTCCACCGAAAAAGGAAAATAGTTTGAGTAAAAAGACATAATAAAATATACGCATATTATTATTATTGTGTGTGTTAAAACAGTCTTTTCTAATAGGTTATATGTACATCAAGATTTCCAGTTATTGTATATTATTTATACAGTACATAAGGAAAAATTTGCACGCAAAGTGCAAAATGATGAATAATAAATAATCAGGTGTACGACAATCTAATGATAGCCTTTCCCCTACACTTTAATCCTGAACGAAAATGAAACCCCAAAAAAATCGGCATATTGTTTCTTGTAGCATTTTAAGTACATGCATCATGTACACAAAATCTATGAAAACCCGCTTTTACACACACTCAAAAATTCCTTCCAGTTAGTGCAGAGGATTTATTAATAATGAACAATGGAGATAATATTTATATGTTTTTACCCATGTGATATGATGAATAGGGTAAAAAATATTAAGCAACACTAACACTGTTGTTGCTGTTGTAAAGTATGCACAACTTCTTTTTTTCACCAGCTTGCTATTAGCTTGTTGTACATTTTTTATTTAGAAAAGGAATAGGGAGAAACCCATGTGGGGTATTAAGACTACAGTGTGTAGACGGTGATGATGCATGATCATGATTGTTAGTATTAAAATCACAAGTTAAAGAGATTTTGACTGACTACACACCTGAATAAAGATGAGGTTGAAATCAACCAGCTAGTTAAGTATTATGGTTTCAAAAAATATAATGACCATCCACAAGACGATGTGTGCCTATGGAGGCATATAATATTATATATATTTTACCATTCAATCATATTTCCAGTTTACCTTTTTTTCCTTCATCTTCTTCTTGTTCATGTCTTAAAATATTTAAAATAATACCGTGATGATGGTGCGTTTCACCCTCACCATTTGAAAAAAGTGAGTGTGTGAGTGATAGATTTTCTCGGAGCAAGCTGAGAAGCTGCTGCTTTTGTTGTTGTTGTTGCCTGTCTATTTATTGTTAATTCTGGTTCTTTTCCACCACCATCACCTTTTGCATCACCCATGAATCAAGAAATCAATATTTGTTCAATTAGCTATGGATTGTCTGGTAAAACCAATCTCCTTGTTCATAAGAAAGTGAAATCTTCTTCACTCTGTCAGTCAAATTAATTCATGCCATGCAACATTCCTCCTGTTTTCCACTGAAAATCAAAAATCTTATAATGATGACCTTGAGTCAATCATGATGACGATGATTGGAATAGGAATGAGTTTATTCAAATCCGGTTGAAAAGCAGTTGTAGTAGAAAAATAAAAAGAAAAGAAAAAAGTGGTAATAAACAGGTAGTTAGTTGTAATGTGATTTTTGATGGATTTACTTAATATGCACTTGCTTTTCAATAGCTTTAATTGCAAAATACAAAAAACTAGTTAATCATAGCAGTCGTATTAATAAATGCTTTTTAAATAATTGCTGCAATAAATTAAAAATCTGAACCAATTTGTTTTTTTTCTTACTAGAGTTTGTTGTGCCCGTCTCCGAGAGTCGTTTGGTTTTGTTAGGAGCCGAGAAGGATTGACTTCCCTTTGCTCCAGCACCAAATTACTCTGCTGCTGCTGCTGTTGTTGTTGTAGCTGCTGTTTCTTTGCAGCTTTTAGAAGCTCAATTTGATGACTCAGTTGTAGTGGTAATTGCCAAAAGAGTAGATCCATATTGCTTTATGCAATTAGCTGTTTATATGATGTTTTGCAAATTTAACACGTAAAACTTTACTTTTCAAGTACGATTATGACGAAAAATGGTTACTTTTTTCAAAGTAAAAGAGCCAGTTAAAGAAACACCGACGTGCTATTCCGAAAATTGCAGAAAGTTAACTAAGTCATTTTTCTTGATATTTTGCAGCTAAAAGTTCACACTGCCAATAAAAATCTCTGAGAGGTAAGTAAAATCCTCATGCACAGCTAGGCAGTAAAATATAAGCAATGAAAAGGATGGATGAGACGATGACTTAATTATCAGCATCGCATCGCTCGATAAAAATATATGATACTCATCATCATCATATTATTATTATTTGCCATTATCCCTTGTGGTGGTGGTGGCGATAAGCACACGCATTAGTACGCGAATAATCATAGCCCTCCACCCCCTCCTCTCATTTTTCACAGTTTATAAAAATCGCCAACAATAGCGACAAAATTTCTCATTTGTGTGAGTTTGCAGAGTTACTAAAAGTATAAAACGCGTCAAAAAACCATTAACACGAACGTTACCGACGCGCTAGGTGCTTCATATTACATGCAAGCAATTTACTAAACCCAGGTAGTCTACTGCAGCATAGCGTGGTGTTTTTGAACAAGGGTATCTTTTTTATTTCACAAAGACATTGCATGGAAAATGCTCATGTCGTCGCTAAAATGTTATTTTATGACCTTAATGTAAATATGGCTTATGATGATGGTGGCTCTCTTCAACCGTCTCTCTCTCTCACTCTCTATAGCTCTCTTTCAATGTGACGACAGCAATTCTTTCATCGGAATCATTGCGTGAACGTATTTAATTCCTGCTTTTATAGCATTAATTACCGTCTGTTATTAAAAAATTCAGGCATCCTTCCCACAGATGTGCGCACAAGTGACTTCCTACAACAACACACCATTCATTCTCTTATATTCCCTCGGCACACTACACAATTATTAACTTCGGCTTTTTCATGGAAATTTTCCTCACTTATGCATGGTCTGAAATTTTACAGCGCAAACATGCAAGCGTCATGTTACTTATTTTTTTAAACTTTTTTTGATTTTTTGTCGTCTAGTCGTTTGAAACAATGCGTGTTTATGAGCAGGGGAAAATTTTTTGAAAAAATGTTTAGGTTATTTTTTCTAATTTTTTTTGACAAAAAAAGTTTCATTACAATACTCAGTTTGAGGCCGTTTAAATATGAAAATGATGATAATTAAAGGATAACGAGTGGAGGTTGGTGGTGTGGCTTTGATGATGATGGTATGATGAGGTAGCTCCTCCGCTAGATTTTTTTATTAAGAGAAATGAAGCTTATGAGCAGCGGAACCTTTCCATTTTCCCTATTAAACCGTCTCTTTATAAAAATCCATCTATTTTTTATTTACGTGTTATTTTAGTTTCAGTCAGTAGGAATGAGATATTATGTTAAAAACTACATTGTGTCTGTTCATTGATATTTCAAGTACAATGGGCGGTGACTGGTTGAATTCATGAGACAAGTCCCTCCACAAATGTATGCATGATCATGATCACACACAATACGACAACGCATTGTGCTGCACACATATAAACCTTCACTGGAGTGTGTGTACAAAACGATAGTTATATGATGACGACAGCTTGTTAGAAATGTATATAAAAGTATTTTGTTAATATGTACCATTTTTTCTAGATATTAGTAGTGCAACTGGTTAGTAGGAGACTGGGATGTTCATCCTTGCCACAGAAAACGACCCTTTGCTCCTTTACTAATATGCAGTGTGTGTATAACCCCTCATCAGCTTCATCATCATTTTCATCCCGATCATCA
>JAANSP010001399.1:0-15544 GCA_036850745.1 Homidia socia
TATTTGTGGGTTCAAGATCACTGTTTAAAGGTCAAGATTACATTTGGATTGGATGTGACTGACGTTATATAGTACATTATTAATTAGTTGTTTAGCTCAGTTACACAGTGAGCAAAACATCAAGTCAACGCGACTAGTTGGTAAACATCTCATGTCAACATTCAAAACTCCCTACAATAATCCAAAATAACCGAGCCACCAAAATTAATTATTTTTTGTGTGTTTGAGTGAAAAATATTCAACAAAATTTAAAGTTACTGCAGACGGAAACTTTTTGAAAGCGGAAGCAGACTTTTGTCTAAAGTGTCAACAAAATATTCAGTTTTATAAATTCAATTTATATATATCTACACATCCATCCAAATATAGTTTTTCATCGCGAAAAAAATAACATTCAAAAATATAAACACTACAGAAAAAGAATTTGTCCTGATTTTTCGACAATAATAATAACAAGTCGTAAAAAACTTAAGAAATCATCGCATCGCCGTCTCATTTTTTTGGTTGTTTACAATCATATAAAAATTAGCCAACCAACAAAAAACTAAACCAATTGAAAAAAACCTGAATTTGTTTCCAAATCGAAAGAAAAGCTGTGAGAAAAGTAAAGTGAGAAATTTATTTTTCTAAACTACCATTTCAACAGGCGAAAAAAGTGTTAAGTTAAAAGGAAAACTGTCGACGCATACCTCTCTGCCCTTCTTTTACACATTATTACGTTGCGTTGTGCACAAATATGTGATTTTTTCTCTCTCTCTCTCTCAACCCATTAGTTTTGAGCTGAATGAGCTGTAACGAAGATTTACACAGAGTTGGCAATCCAATAAGAAAAAAGAGTGATGGGAGCAGAGGAGGAATAGCAATAATAATATAAAAAAAAAGTTTAATGCGCCTTGGGGAGTTTGGCTTTGGCTTGTGGTGACATTTTGACACGAACCGGAGGAGTTTTTTGCAGCGACGACAGACGTTACTATTACAAACGTGCGTTATTTCACACAGAATATATTATGCAACTTTGGTGTACTCCTTCCTCAAACCCATACCAGTGCACGGTTGCCTCCAAATAGATTTTTTATCTCCTTTTTGTGTAAAAAACAAGAGTAAAAAAGCGTTTATTTTTTAATAATAAGAACAGTGAACATGCTCAACAACAACATCGCCACCACCATCATCACTTGTATGACATTGTAGCCCCAGCACCTTGCAAAAACTGGAGGAGTAGGAGAAATAATAAACATTGTGCATTTTTATTATATGGTCTACATTATTAGATCGCTAGAAGAAGGAGCAAACTGAAAACAATTTGAACGCTAGAATAAAAGTGTGAGATGAGAGAAAAGAGAGACCTGTGCGTGGAACTGTTATTTTGTCTCGCTTGATATTGTAAAAAGTGGTATACAAGCAAGGAGTAGTAAAACGGGATGAAATGAAATCAACTCAATATCATCATCATCCCAGCAAATCATAAGGGAATATTTTTTCGCAAGCGAGCGAGACTGAGGATAAAAAGCGAGAGAAACTGCTGCTACACAGAGATAGAAATAGTAATATGAAGATGTTGAAAACAACTACTAGCACCACCACAGCTATAATCTACACGAATAAAAGGATGATGATATCTTGGTTGTTGATAGTCATGTTAAAACTAGCAAGGTGACAAGTGGCAAATGGTGACTTGACTGGTGAAGAAAAAGAGAAGGAAAAAATAGTTGTAAAAAGCAATGTATGAACATGGTATTATTATTATTGCTATAATTTCATGTAGAAGTATAGTATAAAAGGGTTCGTAGTATATGAAGACAGACAGACAAGACAATGTGTTATGTAGTTTAGTTTTTTAGCTACTACTCCATGCATGTAGAGGGGAAAATAAGAATCAGTGTAAAATAATATTAATAATAATAGTGCATGTAAAAGCGTGTGTGTACATTTACATTTTTTATTGGATAGTTTCGCCTAAAACAGCGTGGGATTCAATTTATTGATATTGGATCAAGATCCAGTTTTTACGTTTTATAACCACATTTACAAACGTCGGATTCCTGCCAATTTGATTTTCTTAATGTGTCAACCCAAAATAAAAAAAACCTACATTGAAGCTAAAAAGCAATAATATTATAGAAAAGATACATGCACTATATACATAATAGTGCAGTGCTGTCGCTGTAAAAAAAACTCTGTTTCTTTCAAACATTTTTTACAACTTCATTTCCGACGACGACATAGTCATATCATCGTCTCCTCAAGAGAAAAAAAATATATACTGCTGCTGTGTGTGATCTAGTGACACTACCAACCAGTGAACATCATCATATTTATTATATGGTCTAATGAAATATAAAATGGTGAAGAAAGAAGGAGAAAGAAAATGAAAAAATGAGATGAAATTGAAATGATGATTATTGCTGTAAAGTGATGAAAGATATTTATTGGGTTTGATAATATTGATACGTTTCTTGATCTTTTTTGAAATTCCATACGGTTAACGATGACAAGAAGAAGATACCTTGATAATAAATTTTGTAGGATAGACATGTAGAAAATAAAAAAAGTTATCTAGCCAATTTTTTTATTGGCCTGCTTTTTTCCTTCTAATTCTCTAATATTTTTTGAGAAATACATCAATAATAAATGAAAATAAGTAAAATGAACGTTCCCGTATTTGATCAACCATTTAAAAATGTAGTTGTCAATCAATACATTTTTTGGAGAGAGAGAAGTTTCTGATGGGAAAAAAGATGTACATTTAAATAGCAACAAAACTGTTAAGTTTGTAGTCTAATAATAATACGTTAATTCGCTAAGTGACGACGAAAGAGTTACTTTTAAAAATAAAAGAAAAAAACAGAGACACTTGAGTTTTTTAAATGCACGCTTGCGTTTGGGAGGGAGCTGTAAAATAAAATAGCAACTGTAAATCTCGATATGATGGCTAGCGTAAGTGAGGCACAACAACAACTTGAACAGACACAGTCCTCAATGTCTTCTTCTTCTTCTGCGGCTTCAACCAGATGCCGAAGGAAACAGGCTCAACCGCGAAGGAAAAAAGGTAAGAGTTGTACAATTTTTTTATAGCAATCGCTCGCTAATTGAAATTGAAGACAGACACAGTCCTCAATGTCTTCTTCTTCTTCTGCGGCTTCAACCAGATGCCGAAGGAAACAGGCTCAACCGCGAAGGAAAAAAGGTAAGAGTTGTACAATTTTTTTGTATAGCAATCGCTCGCTAATTGAAATTGAAGCATCTGCAACTTATTTGTATGCATATAGCAAAGTTTGCATTGTTGATTGTGTCGTTATTTAAAAAATGCAAAAGAAAAAATAGGTCTACCAATAATTTTCCATACCATTGACCCAATTGAGTTACTGCTTTCATTCATTCATTCAGTCAAATGCCTTACATTTTTCACAAAATAACGAAATATGTCTTGAAAAAAGCAATAAGTAGTGAATCTTGTGAACCAATAAGGGATTTACCCAAGTTATGAAAATATGCACTAGTTCTAAAAGGAGCTATCGCCCTTTAATCTTATAGCTATGCAATTTTCTTTTTCAAGTCATACAATAATTTTATCAACTTGCACGATTCACCACCACAATAATGTTATAAAAATTTCTTACTGGATAAACATAATCATTTTGTTTCCACAAACATCACGGTTTGCTCCAACTGCAATTTTGTAGTGAGCTGAATGAATGAATGCAAAATATATGAGCTAAGCTAACCATCTATTTCTATTATTTCATGGGCACATCATATCAGCCAGCAGAAAATTATTATCCAAATGGAACGACAACATGTAGATTTTGATCTCTGGCTGCATGTAGTGGTGGCGGTTGGCGAAGTAGGCAGATGACAATATTATTTGAGAAGCGACATTACTTTTGGTCGGATTGCATTTATTGATAAAGTCTCATTATTTTGAGATCGGAATCTGGGGAACAACCCTCGTAAATAAACAGAAAGTTTACTCTTCAAGTAAACGTTATTGAAGGAGCTTGTACACAGTAAATGAATACTTGCGTAGAAATTACTGCTGAAAATTTGGGCTGAAAATATGATTATCATCTTGTACAATTTTTATTATTATGCGTGCCTGATAAATAGAAAATGTATATTATGAAGAGCCAACAAAGGTGCTCGTGCCATAAGCCCTTTACTGTCGTATTTAAAAACTTTTTTTATATTGATCCTGATCTGATCTCTTCCCGCTGCATTTATAAGTAGAAGACATGTGCATGCCCAGAAAAGTTGAATTGAATATTTTACGTTTATTTAAGTACCCTTTCAAGAATATTATGGAACTATTGAACATTTTACAAAAAATCTTATTGTTCCTTCTGTGTGCGTACATTTAGCTAGATGTAGGGAGCATTTGGAATAAGGCATGATTAGATTAGGTATGTCCATTCCTTTTTGTTAAAACTTCAAATCAACGTTACCTGTGCAGAAGCAAACGTGCGCAAAGCAAGTCGTTTTGCCATTGAATAAAATAAGGGGAAAATGTCCCCTGCGTTGTTGTGTGTGCCAATGATATTGATAGCAAATGCACAAACACAAAAGAGCTAAAGTAAATGCATCATAGGCAATTTCTGAATTGAAAGGAAAAAATAAGTGAACCTTTTTTCTTTGTGATTAAAACGAAAGGGGAACTCTACTGCGTCATTTCTCTCTGTTGATAATAATGATAAATTCACCGCACTGTATATATTTTTTGAAAGACCTGTGTGGAGAAAAAAAGAGTAGTGGGTCGTGACGTGAGCAAATGTAAAAATCCGTGTTGCCGATGTAGCGTAGAAGTAGATTTAGCATTTGTATGGCAAAATAGTGCAATATATATATTTACTTTGTGTATTACTATTATTGCCCTTGCAGAACATAAAATGCATCCCCTTCTCTCTCTCTTGAAAGCTGAGCTTGCTCGGCCAAGGGAAGATACAGGGATTTTTTTGTGTTTGGCATAGTGTCCCCTTTGGCACTACATGTCCCTTTAGATTTAACAAGTCAGTTGTGCAGTTTTTTGTAGTGTTTCCACTTATATCGCTAGAATTTTACTTTCAATCGTCACATAAAAATGTAAAGGTAGGGAAGGAACTGTGTACACATTCACAGCATATTATTCTATTTTACCGGTGGTGTGGTGTAACGTCTGGAGTCTAGACTTCTCTAGCAGTAGTATGCTGCCCTTAAATGTACCATATCTAACAACCAGGGGCAATGCAAGTGTCGTCCCATCTGACAATAAAAGCGACCGGTGTGCACTACTATTCATTCGATGTAACCACCGAAAAAAAATCTCGGATCATCTGATCCCTCTCCTCATCATTTATTTTATTCTTCAATGCATGCATGTACTCTTGCATGCACTTATTATTTTCTCTGTCGACTTTTTGTGTATTTTATTGTGCGCTATTGTCCCAGAGTGTGAATTCCGCTTATGTGATTTTATGTTGTTGCTGCTGCCGATGATTTGGAATGGATGGAGAATTGAATAATGCCCAAGCCAAACCAACCCGACTCAAATCTAAATCCTCAATTGTGCTTTGTGTTGTTGATGGTATAACCAACCGGTTCCACATGATTCATATATGTATTCATATTCAATTCGAATATTACTAATAATAATAATGAATGTAGACCTGAGGTTGATTGGGGGTTAATGCTTGCTTTGCTCACAAAATTTTTACCAATAATACAAAGCATGAATGCCATGGTCGTCGCGCGCTATATGGAAGGGAAAAAATTGTGTGCAAGCTGCAGCAGCACAATTAAGATAAGTAGGAAAAGGAATCTGTGTAAGTCATCATCATTTCAAAAAAAAAAGATTCTATTGCTTGTACATTTTCGTACTTTGCATTTCCCCTCACACTCTCTTCTCCCGTGTATTTTCTGCTAACTAATAACAATAATAAACGATCCGACAGTTGGCATCATTCATAACGAACGACAACGGCGGACAACACGACAACTGCAATAATAGTAGCAGTATATATACCTAGTTTCATCCTCCTTCCGCCTTTTACCAACGCAGCAGAGATTCGTCCTGCTGTACACAACTGCTTTCATGCACATTAATGTATCATAAACATACTTTTTGATCCTTTTGGGATTTGCTTCTTGTACACGGCCCTGGCCTGCAAAGTAGATGAGATGAGGAGAAGAGAAGGTGGTGGTGGTATATGATGGTAGTGGCGGTGCAGCAGCAAATAAACGAATGGCGGAAATAAAAAAAGCCAATAACGCACATAATAAGAAAAAGGTTATGAAAGGTGACGTTAGCTATTAGTCTGGCTTTATATCCACCACCGTATTTTTAGAATTATCGCTGATTTTTCATGGTGCCAGCAGAGGAGAGTGCCAGTGCACACACTACACTCTACTACAATGTTGCATATTTAGCCTTAATTGTCGGTGCAGCGTTCAATGAAAAAAATGGCGAGCACAAAAATAATCTGCCTGTTTGTTCCATGACAGATATATAAAAGCCAGAGAGCAATTATACCAATAATATCAAGTCCAAAAATATAAAAGCGGTAAAAAAAATTGTGGGGTAAGAGCTAACAAAGTGCAAAAGATGATGAGAAAGAATGAGAGGAGGCATGGAGGTGGACGATGGATGGTAACGACAACACACATGTTCAGTGTTACTACAAGAAATGCTAATACAATTTTGCTGGGTGCTGCACATAAAATAAACACCAGCAGGTTTTTTCAATAATATACCACCATCATTACCATCATCATCGTGATGCAATCCAATATGTAGCCTGAAACAGAATACATATATATTTATTTTTATTGTTTTTATATGAATGTACCCGCTTGCTTTTTGTGGGAGCAATAATGAAAATGTGCTGACACAACTGAGGTCAGTGTATATAAAAAAATAAGTAATAATTTTGTAATAGAAAAACCACCACAGCATATACGTACACCAGCGTAACTAAAGTTAATGCTTTTAGTAGTGCTCACGTAAATACGCCACACATTTTTACTACTAGTACAAGCAGTACATTTTCCAAAGTGGAAATCAAAAGGATGGATTTATTAGCTGGCTAAATAGCATGGACAACAGCCGTTGTGTGTCATGTTGCATCATAAGGTGAGGAAATAAATTTCTTGTAAATGCTGCTGTGTGCTTTTCCATTGTTGCTCCACCATTCACCTTTTTTCCATTTTGACAGCGACATGCACCCATTCATTACAAAAATTGTGGAGCTGACTAAGACACTATTTTTGGTGGTTATAATGGTGGTGGTGGTGGTGCAGGTTTCTCTTTAATATATTTCAAGATTTCTCAAAGTACAGATATTACAAGCAGTTTATGTCAGGATTACAATTTTTTTGGGTCTCCTCTGCGATGCCAGTCTGGTTTTTATGTAACTGAGAGGGTGGTGCGGGTGTCAGGTTCTTATTGCGTGTAATGATAAAAGTACAAGTTCACAAACCTGTGCAGGGATTTTCGTCAAGGGAAAAAAGGGTATCCTTGAATTTTTGTTCTTGACTGGATCATCTCTGTTTTTCAGAATGAACCCTTCAATATGAAAGAAAAAGAAAAGATGTTCTTTATTTCAGCATTGTGGTGTCGATAAATGCAATACTCTGAATATCGAGGTACTTTTATATATTTATATACCAAGTAATATGCATATAAAATGGAAGGAAAGAGAATTATACTTTATGTCTCCATTCCGAGACGACTTCATCTCTTTATATTTTTATACTTTGCGTTGATGCTAGAATTTTTTGAACAATGTTCGTCGATGATAGAAAAAAGAGATGAACTGCCTCTTGTTTTACTCTAAAAGCAAAACAACAAGATATTTCTATTCGATTTTTTTTCAACTTTTTTTTACTTTTGGTATTTGTTCCCGTAGACGTATACATCTTGATTTCTATTCATATAAACGTACTGCACAGGTTTAAGAAGATTACACAAACATATTTCCCAAGACCAGCAAAATGCCATCCAGGTCAACTCACTTTCAAGATTGTCGGTAAATTTATGAGTTTATGGTTGGAAAAACTTTTAAGCATCTTCTTCTTCTCTTTCCTCATCCCAATATATACATATATGCCACTTTTTTCCTGCTGTTGAAGTAACCTGAAGAATGGTTTGGTTTATGTTCATGATGCAAAGAAGAAGATGGTGGCAGCGGCAGGAGCGGTGGTGTGGGAAGCAATAATACAGTTTGCTGTGGGATAATATGTTAAGTACTCTGAGGACTTTTCTTCTTCTTCTTCTTCCTTTCAACCTTTTCTTTTATTTATTGGTCTTTGCCTTTTGTTTTATAACGTTCAAAAGGTAATGCTGCTGCTACCATACCACATGGAGGAAAAGATGCGAAGAAAAAGGGGAAAAAAGTGTAAATGAGTTACTCAGATTTTTTTGCTTCTTCCTCTTTTACCTCATGTCGTATATTATGTATCCTACTAGAAATAAAAATATTGCATTTGTTGGTTGCATATGTACCATTATAGCTTGTTGTTGCTTTTCTTCTCTTCCCTTTTAATGTTAAGGTATGAATTCTCTGAATTTTTTTATTTCGTATAATAACCAGAAAAAGGTAACTTTCATGTGGAGGTTTCACCAACCAACATAACAGCAGCAGCAGCAATAGAAAAGTTACTACAAAGAACTTTTTTGTGTAATATATTATTATTACGTAACAAGAACAAAGTAGAAAAAGAAAGGCTAATCTATTTTCTCAAACTTAGCACGCAATAAGAGTACTATCAAAATAAGGAGAGAATGGGAACGAAAACGAAATAAAAAAGGAATATAAACATGTATGGCAAGTAGTAAGTATGAGTGGGAATGATGATGGTGATGGTGAGAGGTGTATCATGAAGATGATGCAACGCAAAGTATGTTTTGTGTTTTGTCAGAGTGAGCAAGTTGTAGTACAAAGCTGTAAGCACACCGGCAATAAACAATGACTTCTTAGGCTCTTGGGATGTCATAGTTTTTTTGTTCAATAACATCATTTTTTTCTCTCTATCTTTTTCGCTGCCCTATCTCATGTCGACTACATACGTAGGTATTTGAATGGCGTAAGGTGTGTGGTTGTGGTGGAGTGTGTGTGTGACGAGGTCTGCTGTTTGCTCGTGGCAAGTGCTACAGAACGCCAATAAAATGGATACAAAGACAACACAAGAAAGATGATACGAGATACATACAAAAAGTACACAATGTTATTATGAAAGGTGAACAAGGAGAATAAAATAAAATGTTACAGGGATAAATATTATGATAGGAAGGAAGAATGGAAAAAGGTGTGTTTGTGATCTTGTCGAATAAGAAAAAAGGTGAGAATATCTTGAGAGATTACAAGGAGATTTGGAGTTGTATAGCTTGAGCATAGGTAGATTTTCTTGTTGGTTGGTTCGTGGGTTGGTACTTGGTATTGAAAAAAGGAGCAAAATTTTCTTGGTGGTGTTGACTTTAAAGGCTTAGAAACGCCGCCTTTCAGAGAACAAGTGTAATCTGAGATCCTGAAGAGGAACAGAGAAATTATCGTTTTGAGTCTTGCTTTAATTTTGTGCAGAGTAACTGTGGTAGGCGACTAGGTATCATTTTAATCTTTTTTGATTGGCTTAAACCAATGATGAATGACTTTCAGGATAATTGACGTGTTTGAGAAACTAATGAGACTTAATTTGATGTGGATAAGTGCAGGTAGAACATTCGGGGTGACTTGTTAAGTTTCACCACAAAATTTCTCGAAGAATGGCAATCATTTTCCTTTCCTTAATTTGGCCATCTAGTTTCGTTTTAAAGCATTCTAAAATACAATTTAAGAACATTGCATCTTGCTTCATACCTCTTTTGCATCTGCGCGCCAATCAAACTAATTATGAAAATATTTATCTACCCAATAAAAATTTCAATTCTACGATTTAAATTTCAATTACTCATTCCACCCAATGTTTTATTTTTTGTACCTCGTTCAAAAATTCATGACCACGAGTAAATTCCCATTATGAAAGCATTAGTAACAGGTTAAAGTACTAGAAAACAATTAGCCAACTTCCTGTCGGTTTTTTCCTTCCATTTTCTCGTTTTCTAGTAACATTCCTCTTGGCTCTTTGTCAACTTTTATTCCAGAATCGTACCAGGACGCGTTGTCTGCTGCTCGCTGCTCAAGCTATAGATTACAAAATCAAGTGCAATGCATTCTTACCTTGTAGTCGCTTAGCCATTTTCCTTTTCGAATCTCACTGCTGCCAACAAACGTGTTGTAGTTTTATAGGACAAAATTACCTTACAACATCAACATACCCACATCCATATACATAGGTATGCTCTGTCCTATTATCAGTGCGTGCTTTTAATTTTACGGTAGACTTTTATATAAAAAGCCTAGTAAATAGTTTTTTTCTTTCTTCACCAGGACGCGTTGTCTGCTGCTCGCTGCTCAAGCTATAGATTACACAATCAAGTGCAATGCATTCTTACCTTGTAGTCGCTTAGCCATTCTCTCCTTTTCGAATCTCACTGCTCCTGCTGCCAACAAACGTGTTGTAGTTTTATAGGACGACATTACCTTACAACATCAACATACCTACATCCATATAGGTATGCTCTGTCCTATTATCAGTGCGTGCTTTTAATTTTACGGTAGACTTTTATATAAAAAGTCTAATAAATAGTTTTTTCTTTCTTCATCGTTCCGTCTAACCAGCAAAGCAGCATCATCACCACCACCATCTTCAACTTCATCCCATGAATATAATCCTGATATAATGTAGTTCTTAAGTGGGATATTTATTGCCCCAGAGCGATCATTTCATTAATGTTACAACCTCCACTGGCTTAACTACCATCCACTCTCCTCCACTTCCTTCATACATCACCACGAAGGGAAATGGCGGAAAGAGTGATAATGAATGAGCCGTTTTGACTCTTTGCTTTTGCTATATGCATACCAACACACACATGNCACTGGCTTAACTACCATCCACTCTCCTCCACTTCCTTCATACATCACCACGAAGGGAAATGGCGGAAAGAGTGATAATGAATGAGCCGTTTTGACTCTTTGCTTTTGCTATATGCATACCAACACACACATGCACTCCGTTTAAAGCCTCCTCTCAACGCTTACTACACTTGTACATGCACACACGTACAGAGTTTTATGCTTCCCCTAATTGGAAAATTGAAATCAGACGTCTCAAAGGTCAAATCACATACCGGATATTGCTGCTGCATTTACAAGAAGCACTCAGCAGAATGACTGATGCACTTAATAATTGATAGTCTCATTAAACAAACATGTTCACTACTTTGGAATGGAATTCAAAGAAAAAATAGAGTTGAGGAGCTAAAGAAGAAAAAAAACAACGGCAAATTAATGATTGATGCACAAAAAATGCAATGTAAAGAAAAAAAGTTTTATATTTGTTATAGCCAAGACGCGGTATACTATACACCGTAAAAGTAGAAGCAGATGCATCGAGCAGTGAAATCCTAACAAGTTGTTGTTGAGTAGAGAAGAACAAAAAGCATAAAAGAAAGAATCCATATATCTGTCAGATTTGTACAATGTGCAGATGTGAGAAATGATGATCGAGATGATGAAACCAAAAAAATATATATTTATTTTTTGTTTACTTCTTCTTCAGTGTTCCCTCTCTACCTCTCTCTCACACACAGTCCATATGTAATCTTTTTTTGATGCCTAGAAAAAAAGACTTTTTTATTTAAGAAGAGGCTTTTATCTAATTTTTTTCTGTCAATGTTAGTGTTAGATTTTAGACAAACATCTTGTTCTTGTGTGTTGTCTACCGCAGACACTATTTGATTTCACTCCACCTCTAGGAAAACTTAATATTATTATGAAAAGTACCTTACACGTAAAAGAATGCTCATCTTGATCTTTTCTTTGTCAAAAATAATTTGTGTGTGGCTTGGTTTTATGTTGGTGCATACGTGCATATCTGAAAAAAAAAAGACTTTTTTTATTTAAGAAGAGGCTTTTATCTCATTTTTTTCTGTCAATGTTAGTGTTAGATTTTAGACAAACATCTTGTTCTTGTATGTCTACCGCAGACACTATTTGATTTCACTCCACCTCTAGCAAAACTTAATATTATTATTATGAAAAGTACCTTACACGTAAAAGAATGCTCATCTTGATCTTTTCTTTGTCAAAAATAATTTGTGTGTGGCTTGGTTTTATGTTGGTGCATACGTGCATATCTCTGAATATTCACTTGATATTACCTATTTTTTATAAAGAAAGAGAGAGACGCTTATTAAATCCGTGTAAAATAAAATGATGAACACATGTTTTGAAAATGAGCAGAGTTGTTTTAGGACTACAGTTGCGTGTAATAATAACAATCATATAATATATTTTTTTCTGTCTGACTCACCATTTTACATTTTGAGCCAACTCAAACTTGAACAGGAGCCTTATTATTAATATTGTTGTTAATATAAGTTGTGAGGAAGGATATGGTGGGGGTGATGTGATGATGATGATAGTTAATGTGCGTTCTTTTTTTATATTTTTGTACCTTGTTGAAAAAACAAGTAAGAGAGGAAACGAGAAAGTAAAACACAAAGAGAAGATCAACTCTGGAAGAAGTAGAAGGCAGACCAGGTTTTTGTAATTTGACTCCTTTCTGCTCTTCTCTCAAATGAGATTTTAGTGGGTAAAAATGTTGAAAGTCATCTTTAAGAAGAAGAACAAGATAGAACGCGACGACGGTGTAGGCAGAGCAAAAAAGTGTATGGGAAACTAACTCAATTGGCTTTGGTTTCATCAAGAGACCTTTCCTTTCTTCCCCTTTTTTATATTGGTCGCCGTACCAGCGTCGTAAATATTTTCTAATACTCTAACTGACTGACTGATTGTAAGTTGCCGGACTTTGAGCTGGAAGCTGTCACTTTCGGAAGATTGAAGATGTGATGCTGCTAGCTGCTGCTTTTCTTTCTTTCGTAAAGTGAATAAGCTTTTATATATGTATATACTTTTCGCCTTGATCATCTTTCTTACTTAAAACTAGTTAATTTCGTCATTTTCCCTGACTTGTTCTCATCATTATATATCATCAACATGATGATAAATATACGTATATATGCATACCGTACAAACAAATGTTTTACTCTGTTTTTAATACTGTACCTTTTTGACAAAATTATCCGTGCTTCTTCATCGTCTTCTGCTGGTGTTGCTTCATTCATTGAGAACATTTATCATTAGTTGCCCGCCGCCACACCACTGTTTAATACGCTAGTTTTCTTGCACAGTTTTACTTGCCTCTCCAGTTCTCATCATCGACTTACTCATCCAGTCAACTCGTCGCTCCTCTCGTCTTCTCGCTCTGAGCTTGCTTGCCTAATAAAGGCTTAAATTGAACAAGACTATCCTTCATGTCAGAAAGGTATGGACTTATTAGTGGAGGAGAAGAAGACTGATGATGCTGAATAAGAAAATCACTTAAGCTTTTACTCAAGTGTACACGCATATACGGTGCACCTATTTTAGTCTATCCAAAATAAATGATGAATATTAAGTAAGCATATATACAGTGCTGCATAACAAGGTAGATCACATCATTCACATCCCAGGGTGACTATCGTATAACCCTGTGTGAAATTTCACGTCAACCAAAAGGGCTCGTATGAACACGATCTGTCTTAATGCTATAATAATATGGAGGGGTATAAAAGTATATTATTGTAGGCTATGAAATATATGCCTATTAGTGGAGAGGTATAAAATGAAAAGAGATCATGATGGGAACCAATGTCATTTCTCAACAAGCCAAACATAACCATCATCATCATAAGGCAAGAGTCATGAAAAGTATGAAGAGAAAAATGTCAAATTTTCGAAATGAGACTGAAAAGAAGAAAAAGAACGTCAACATGATCGTCTCTTTAGAAATACAAGGTATGAAAATGAGAAAATGACTGGAATGGGCAAAGGTTGTATGAATATCTAATATTATGACAGTAAACAGGCTAGGTATATCAAAGAAACTAGTATATATGGTTGTATTCATCTGGCATATTTTCTCTCCCCCTTTTCTTCATAAAAATTTATTAAATCTCACCGCAACAGCAGCAGCAGTTAGCTAAAAGTTCATTGGAACACCAAAATTCAAATCTAAATATTCAGGTCAAATGGGGCTCAAAATGGAACATGGCTTCTATATGTCCACCAAGCACCATCATCACTAACACCGTTCACCCTCATCTCCATAAACTAAAAACTGAGCCACCATCACACAAAAGCAGCAGTCAGTAGTAGCAACATTTTTCTAGAATGAAAGAGCTGAAAGGAGTGAGTTGGTGGTGGAGGTGGGTATATGAATGTATCATGTCATTTCCATTTGAAATGATCAATGTGAGGAAAGGTGGGAACGGAGATGATGAACAAGACCAAGAAAAGAGGAAGCATGCATGGACCTGAGTGAGTGAGCACTACTGCTTGACGATAACAGACAAAACAGAGAACATGTGTGCCGTTCATCTTTCAACAATGTAAACTAACCAACCAAAGTGCTTGCCAAGCCAAAAAGACAGATATCATTATAGAATAGATAGATATATTATTATTCGGCCGTATATTTACGAGATGCTATTATTTTACCTCCATTTTTTCCTTCATCTCCTCATAGTCATCATCATCGCATCAGCGTCGTCGTCAACTTCTTAAATAAGCAAACCAAAAAGGCATAAAAGTGAGAGAAAAGGATGAACAAGCTCTGCTGCTTATATGCCGCAGCAACCGCCGCCAACTCTTTTTTGAGCGGTATGGCATGGGAATGTAATATGCCCGGTTGGGTTGATAATACCTATACTTTTAAGCCCACATCAGCGTCGTCGTCAACTTCTTAAATAAGCAAACCAAAAATGCATAAAAGTGAGAGAAAAGGATGAACAAGCTCTGCTCTGCTGCTTATATGCCGCAGCAACCGCCGCCAACTCTTTTTTGAGCGGTATGGCATGGGAATGTAATATGCCCGGTTGGGTTGATAATACCTATACTTTTAAGCCCCGTCTAAATGTATTTTCCCTGGTAATCTCTACCCAGCTGTTGTTCTCTTGTCTTTTTCATTAGGCTGTTGCTGCTGCTTTCAAATAATAGGTAGGTATGAATACACACCATACTTTTCAAAAAGGGTAGTAGCAATACTTATGAAAATGCTCTAAATAAAATACAAGAGTGGTTTTCTTCACCTTTGACTTTGCTTTATGAAATGATGTTAACGCTTAACTTTAGAAAATGCGTCCACCAACTACTGACAATGAGCACAAAAATATTGAGCATGGCAGAGCGTTAAAAAATCTGGAAGTAGAGAGGAAGGTAGGTACCTCCAACAAACAAAGTAATAAAGCTTGGAAGAAAAAAGAAGGGGATGATGATATGATGATACTTAGCAGCATTCGAGGTAGTATACGTACCTATATATTAAATTTTACTTTATTGTGTAACCTGTGTGTACATCTTGTGCTTCTTTTCTGTGTAAAAATGATGATGATGATGGCAGTGGGGGTGGCCAGGACCGCATTCTCTTTTTAAGA
>JAANSP010001400.1:0-15522 GCA_036850745.1 Homidia socia
GGGGCCTTAAATATTTCCAAGTAATATAATTTACAATTAAGTGGGCAGGAAGACGCTAAGCGCAGTATTCACTTTTAGCAGCACAATTTCAAAATATTATGCAATTTAAGTGAAAAATTATCGGCTTAATTTGATGGCTTAATTATGTTTTAATAAGACATATATTTTTCCCATGTAAAAAATTTGGACCACCGTCTATAAGGTAAACCTTGCTTATGATGTGAAGCGTTAGGCGTTTAGTGTTTTTCTGTTTTCTCGATTTTTAACAGGTAAAAAATAATCTAAACCTTGTGAAATGTATATTGCTGAAAGATTAAGTTGCTTGCTTTTCAATCCAAGTTTGACGCAAGCCAAGTTATTTAGCCGTTGCCAGGAACCTGACCAATTCAGGTTCCTTGTATTCATTTATACAATGAAAGTTACCGTTCTTTATACACAGTTAAACTTACAGTCAGTTTACGTGAGTCAAGGAGAAGTATATTCCTATATACCGGGTAAGTCTGAGTTTGTCATCACCCCACAAGTAATGGATTTTCTACACTTAAGTGAAATTGAATACAAAACTCATTTCAAAAAATTTGTTCGTTACACGGCGGTACTATTTTTGTCTGAAAAATACCACATGTATACAAACTTCCTAATCAACATACGTGCGAAAATGCCCTTTATTAGTTATCTCTTATGAAAGCAGATTTCTCTAAAACATTCATTAATAGTATTTTTTAAACAATTCTACCTCTTTAGTTATTCCGGATAGGTGCTCTTGAAGATGTTTCTTTGTTGCAATGAACAAGGGCCTTTCTTAGGTTACAGTAGAAAAGCTATGTAGACACAGGGCCAATTTAAGTAACAGATACATTTAAATATGTTTACAAAGTTACTTAATGTGTGTTCATGATGAAATTGATAAAAGTTTTAGTTTGTGAATATCATGTTTTAAAAATAAAATATTCGTGTTGCGTTAAAAAGATACGAAAAACAGGAAAATAATTTGATTTATATTTTGTCTCTGATAACAAACGTATAATTTTTTTGTTGGCCTTACAAAAACATTTTATGTAAATTTTAATGTGCTACATGATTGCTCATTATCTATTTATATAAAACCTAAAAGCCAGATTACGCTATCAAATATTGACGTAGAATGAATTTTGTTAATTTTGACTGTTCGGGCTGGAATACTTACTGGTATAGTACATAGTTTCGATCATTAAAAATTATATTGCTGCGTTTTTGACAGAGTGCATGAAAGGCAAAAAAGTAAATATTCTCTCATTTAGTTCACAAACAAGATTTAAGGCTTTCGGTCAACATGAATCTCTCACTCTCAGTATATTTGTAGACCAAACTAGTGATAGCGTTGGGCAGTATATTGTCACAGACGGACAAACAAGTTTAATTTAATGATAAATTGTCGAATTGCTTGTTTTAAAACAAAGATAAGAAAACTGTTTTTGTCTTTGGTACAAATACAGTCTGTCTGTACTGCGTATTGAAGAGCTCGTGTTATGAACATGCATGTTATGTAAAGGGGGCAGGGATTTTTGTGTATGCATTTGATATTGGTTGCAAAAGCTATGTTTTACCGAGCTTTTCTACGTAAATTTGAGTTGTAAAAGATAATTCGTGTTCAATTCATCAACTTTATTCGTTTCATATCATTTGGTGAAAAATGGTGGAATGCAAAACTTTGAACCCATAAATCACGAATATATTGCTTATTTTTTTGCGGCGTCCTCTTTCTTGTTTGTCCGTGTCACGCGGTAACCCAAATATTCAGGACAAAACTTGAGTATATAAATCCAGCTATCATGATTCATGAAAGTTAAACATAAGGTAAACACTTAATAAAACAAATACAAGGTTGCATTTTCGTTTTTTCGAAGTATACTGAAGGCAAAGTGTGTGCAAACGATGGTTTTTATTGAAGATAGGAATGAAAACAACCGCAGTTTTGACGAAAAAAACCACTAAACTGGTTTTGTAGTTTTAATGGATTTTAATCGTCAAAAAGTGGCGGCATTTAACGATTTTAGCGTAGTTTAATTGCAATTACATTAATTTGTAATTGAATCACTTTTTATAGGGAAAGCAATTTGTAATTAAATCACTTTTTCCAGGGAAAGTAATTTGTAGTTGAATTACTTTTTTGATCATGAATTATATATATTATTCTATAAACTTTTTTATCATTCGTACTTATTTGCTTTTCGTCAACAAAGTATCCAAATTTTAGAGGATTAATTCCTTTTATTCCAGCTTTTTAAGCTGCTCTACTTGCAATTTTATTCATTTCTTTGTAATTATGCATGAAATTACGTTATCAAAATGAAGGTAAAATACAGTATAATTGCATTACTTTTTTCAGGAAAAGTAATTTCTAATTAAATTACTTTTTTCAGGAAAAGTTATTTGTAATTGACATACTTTTTTCTCAAAAAGTAATGGTACATTTTTGAATATTTTAAAGCTTTTATAAGAAACTCAGTGGTGAAAATTATTATTGGATTTAAGGAATTATATGCAAAATTAAAACAAATCGTAGTATCAAAAATCATGAAACCAAATTTCAAAAGTAGTAAACTTCGAAAATAGCGAATTTCAATGTTGCATAGTTTGAAGTAGCACATTTCGCTGGTAGCAAACTTCCAGTAGCAAAATTTCAGTAGCAGATTTCATAATTTTCCATTTTGGACACGATCAAATTTTTTATCACTATCAATTCCGATTTCAGATAAACTAAATTGTTAGATAGTAAACATTCAGTGCTCAACTACCTTGTTTGTTTTACTGACTGGAATTGAAATGTTAAGTCAAAAGTCAATTTAATTTTTAGGACAGAGAAACGGATGACCTATAACCTGTTTAATGTCACAACAAATATATTATTTGCATATAATCAGACATTGTTAATTAAACTGAAATTGTAATTATATTACAAATTACTTTTCTCAAAAAATTATATTAAATTGCAAATTACTTTTCCAAAAAAGTAATACAATTACGAATTACTGTAATTGTAATTGAACAACGTAATTAATTACTTACTTAGAAGTAATTGACAATGTCTGCATATAATCAATGTATGCGTAAAGAAACGCAGACAAGCGTAATAAAATCCTCAAGTATTTTGTTGTCCTGTTTGTAAAGCCACACATGAAAAATCGTCGTATTATCATGATTGACAGCCACCATCCACGTCAACAACATTTCCACTCAGCAGTAAACTGATAATAGATAACGACGTGTATTCACTGATACCTGAATATCTTCTCTAAAACTCTCCGGCTAAAAATTGTTTTGTAAAACACTGACTACTGTCGTTCAAGTTTTTGTTTTGTCTTATTATTGTGGTAAAATTTCATGTTAAAATTTGTTAAAAGTTAATTATTTTTATGCTACCAAGGTCGTAAGATTGTGTCATATATTTCTTCGTAGATGAATAAATGCAAATTTGTTTGTTTTCGCTAGTGCTTTAACAAATGTTAAAATTTCCTGGATATTCAGTAAGCCCGTTATAAACTTTTTATATTATTTCATAGGTTATTAATATATAATAAACTTATAACTGGTTTTCAAATATTTTTAAAATTTAGTCACTTGGAGCGAAGTAATCCGAATTTTTTAAAGTTGCTGTAATCATCAGGTACAATCAGGTAAGTAAAAGGTGATTGTTTTATACCATTGATTGATTTTTAGTGATATTTTGAATTTCGTGAACACTACTTTGCAAATCAGCTTTAATGAAGTGATCAAGACAATCCAATTGTGTTATCAGCATATTTACATTTAAACACTAAGCACATACACTGCTATAAAAACATCATTATGCCCTCTATGATGAAACGCTAAGTTTGTGATATTTAAAGCTTTTAAAAATACGTCATATGAATTAAATGTTCACACTTTATAAATAATGTTTTTAAAACTACTATTATTTAGGTAGATTAATGCTTTTACTAAGTGGTCAATGAAACTAAGTGATGGATTAGTAGTTTTGTTATAAAAGTATTGTTTTGGGCTTCTTTTATTCTACTACGTGCACGTACAAAAAAAGAAAAGAATCTGTCAATATCTATTGACAACATTATTAATTCAAATATTGGCTATGTTTTGGAACTTTGGGTTTAATCTACAATTTGTAAATTTTTAGTAGAAACCCTTTAAACTAGGCATTTCTATAAAAGCCACTACTTAAAGAACAGATTGCAGAGCAAAACCGAACATACCCAAAAGATAGCCAGTATTCGAATTGATAAAGACATACAAAGATAAAAACACATAACAAATTTAATCAGCGTTTAAAATTAAAATTACTAATGGCGCGCATTGCAAACCATTCCAAATCATTACACATTAGTCTTTGCCGTTAACTGCACTACGGCTCATACGTATTACTTATCATCTATTTAACGGAGATAGTCATAGCCGAAATTTCCTGGACGCCACGTGCCAGCTATTAGCTTTCCCATGTAAACGTGCGACCTTGCGCCACATCATCCGCCCTGTTGCTAGTTTAGCACTGGCTATGACTATCTCCGTGAAATAGATAATTTGTTCTTTTAACTTTTTAATAAGATCCAGTTTGATGCTGTAAGCTCATCTTATAGTATTTTTTACACTATCCGGGCTCAAAAATTATGTAAGAAAATGTTACTACGCTTTCGCGGATTCTTATTATTTTTCTTTGTGTACCATAACTAATTGGGGATGCCTATTAGAAATTATCCGCATACGTGGAATGAAAGCCTTAGCATTAATTTAAAGGTACTTTCTCAGATCACAAAAAACAATACGGAAATATAAACTATATTAGAAATTACAATATATTAATAGCACGTAACCACTGTTTGCTGAAGGGAAATTCAAGCGATCAATGATTGGAGATTGAGAGTCTGGAAGATAAAGGTTAAAACGAAATATAAGTAGTTGTTAATAGCATTTGTTACTTTCAATATGTTAAATGAACAATGCTAGGGAAAATATTATAATTAAACTGTTGACAGAGCTCTTTGCAAACCCTCACCCAAAACGTTTATATCCTCTAATTGCTATTTGAATATTAACATATTTTGCATGCAAAGTTAATTGACCAGTATCCAAGAGCACTCGTAATATACTAAGTTTCATTTTCGGAAGCATTTAGCGAATTTCCTGCTTGAAATAAGATCATTTTCTTTAAAAGATTTTTTTGAAATAATATCTAGGACTTTCAAGAAGACTAAAACTAAAACAACTAAAACAACTGGTTGAGTTTAAAAGGGTTCATTTGCAAGGATTATTCTTTGAAAATACATATTTTATTTTCAAGTATTTCAAATATCAAAAAGCTATTTTGTATTTGGTATTTAAAAGTCTTTTTGAAAAAAACGAGGTATCTATATTTTGTATTTGGCATTTAAAAAACTTTTTGAAAAAACGAGGTATCTATATTTTGTATTTGGCATTTAAAAAACTTTTTGAAAAAACGAGGTATCTATATTTTATAAATGAAATACTTTGTGAAAATATAACATTTTTACATTTGACGGTTGAATAATGTTGAGGATTATTTTTGATAATATTTTCTGATAATATTCACAACTTACTGAGTAAGGACAACTAAAGCATGTCCACTCATCATATCATTATATTACAAATATGACTTAATTTCTTGATGTAACTTTCTTCACAATAATTGAAGATATTAACTAATTAGTATTTAAAATAAAGCAGTGTTACTAATTAAAATCAGGAAATTCAAATGAGTATGTAGACAAGGGACAAGATGCGATAAGAAAATAATTTGCATATTCGGATTCCCAAGAGTCACGTTGACTTGTAAACATTCATTTTTGTTTCTGTTCTACTTATTTAACCATGAAGCTCTCGGTTAAAAAGTGTCTGTGAAACATTTTAGTTCCTATTGCGTAAATTTAGCTAATAGTTCAAAGGTAACACATGTTCAAGCTGTAGCGACGCCAAAAAATTAAAAAATTGATTCATTAGAAAAAATCTAGTTTTGTAAAATGGCTACTGCTGATATAAAACTTAAGTTTACTCATAGCAGTTTGTACACTATCAAACTTTGGACTCTGGAGGTAAACGCCTGTACAAACAAAATAGCAGCATTAGTTGTCAAGCGTCAGGAGCAGCGGACAAAATTATTTACTGACTTTAATTAGTAGCACTGCTTTAAATGTGATTGTTATATTAGGACTATTTTCGAATGAAAATCTCTTTTCCCACTACTTGATTTAAAAACTCTTTGTTGCATTTTTTAACTTAAAATAGATTTTTCTTTCTTAATTTGTTATTCGATATAAAAAATACTATTTTTTAAAAATATTTTTATGTGATATTTCAAATACTATTCTTTTGAATATTCAACTTAATACTTAATTTAATACTTTAATATTTGATTAAATACCATTATCTTACGATTAGAAGTATTTTAATATTTGATACTTGAAGTATATTTTTTCCAATAGTGCTTTAATATTTCCATTTAAAATACCAAGATGCTAATGATTTCAAGTACTCATCCTTGGCCATTTGGACTAGCACAATAGAGAGGAGTATCTTTGCTCTTAACATAATTTCAATCGAATGAAAACATCTTTACCTAACTTTAACCCAACCAAACCCATTGGTTTTTAGGAAAATGTAACATTATTAAGATTATTAGTAAATGGACTGGAAGGAAAAGGTTTCATCTCAAATCAGAAGTAGATATAGATACATGATAGTCATTCAAAGTGTCAACAATATTGAAGAGTCAATATTCGAGGTAATTTTTTTTCTCTTTAGGGAAAACCTGTCGACAACATGCCAGAGCTATTCATATGGAGTGCAGGCAATTTTGTTTAGTATCAATTATGATACCAAATCCTTTTTTCTTTGTAGTAGCAACATCCGCATCTTACCATAGGAAGTAGGTCGTACGTGCGTTTTCAGATATAATGCACAACATTTGGTAGCCGGTATCTCTAAAACGTTTTCGTAAATCCAACCCATTCGCATACCATCCGTAGATGAAGATTAAGGCTATTGAATGATATGTCACTCGTAGCTCCGACATTTTCTTTTCAGAGCTAAGGCTTAAAGTATAAACGATCAAGATTTTCTTTTCGTAAGGTACACGTGACCAGATAATACTGAATTTTAAAATGGCCGTTTTACCAATTTAAATTAGCGTGTTTAGAGGAAATGGTACGGATACAATGCCAGGCGAATTAGCTATTATTCAGTGGTGTCAACGAGTCCGTACCAGTTTCTAATTTCTAGAAAACGAACCAAAACTAAGACCAACCAAAACCGCTTCTAATGGGAGACGTGAAGCTAAAACAAAGCCTATGACAGAGAATTACAAGGCGATTTCGTTCTGCAAAGCAGCAGAATAAACCGTTGGTCATTGCACTTATCATTTCTGGTCACTGCTCTCAGTAAGCACCCTTTGGTTACTTACTTTCATCAATGTAAAGGTGTAAGTGAGAGGAAGTACGTGTTAAGTCTGAAAAAATGTCTTTTTAATGGTTTGCAAGTCAAGTCCCGGCATTCTTTTCCAAAATAATCTTATCTCTTGCGGTTAACTGGAAAATGTTTGTTAGGATCCAGGGTGACCACATAAAAAAATAATCGAATATGTCAAGTCGTTCTAAAATGAAATTGAAACAAAGTATGTGCACTATATCTGAAAATGACTCCGTATTTCTGTTGAAAAGACAACGTTTTTGGTTCTTTTATGAACGATATGGCTTGTCTACTTAAATCTTCTGTAATGACTTTTTTATTGGGATGGAACAAGAGGTAGCTAAAATTTCATAATATCATTCATCAAATATACGAATTGACTAGAAGGATTTAGGAAAGCGGTATGGCAAGCACTAACAACCTCAAAAAATAGACTATTATACAATCTATTATGATAATAAGTAATCTTATTGGGTTTGCTTTTGATGATGCTGATTATACATTCAATACCTTTGTGATCAAAAAACATCCTCCAAATACATTGTGATTATATAGGACTGTCTCGTTTCTTGTAAACAGCAAGTTAAGTAAATTGTTCTCCCTTTTTGGTTCAGAAATACGTAGCTTTGACTCCTTACACATTACAAAAATCAATTAATAGATCATAATATAACTCTAATTATGAGATTAAATTGTCCTACACAAACAATATGAATGGGCATTTTCGTCAATAAAATTATAAAAAACACTGATTTGCAAAGTTATATATATCGAAAAGCACAAAAGCTCTCATTTGTTGTATACAACCTAAAGGTTATGCTGTTATTACTTTATGTACTGTTCTGAGTTTGTAGTAACAAAGCTTCAGAATGATTGCGAAAATTGTATTTTTATGAATGCTGCAAAATAGAAATGGATAACTGGCAAAAACAGCACATACAGAAGAACCTAGTGGAACTAGTTAAGTGTACAAACTGGAGCGTCCCCTTGATTTCCATTCTTATTTCGGCTAAAGTTTTAGCCAACGGTGATATCGAGACTTTGGTAAAAAAAATTAAACATTCACCATATAATAAACCATTATTTTATTAATTTCAACTAATTGTAGCACCTTTCACAGGAAACCGCACAGCTCACTACTTTCGAGAAATCTAAAATTCTTTATGAAATTCTATTCACAAAAGCTGATTCTTACGACAAATTAGTCAAATCGCTTGAAGAAACAAATCAGCCTGCGGCCGTAAAAATTTTGAAAGAGCGCAGCCCTCTATCCCGTCATTACGGAAATATTACATACGACGCAAATCATATCATAGGGAAAGGAGGCTTTGGAACCAAAATATTTAGAGGAAAGTATGAAACGAGAGAGGTTGCTGTAAAAGTTGTCAATGTAGAGTTGATTGAAAGAGAGATGGTACACAAAGAACTAAATTTTCTCAAGGACCTCGACCCCCATGAAAACATAATTCAATATTTCACTGCAGAATTGGCAGAAAACTTTATTTACATTGCGTTAGAACTTTGCCTTATAAATCTTCAAGATGAAATTAAAATGAATATATTATGCATGGATCCAGTAGACATTGTTTACAAATGCACAAAGGGGATAGCTCATCTACACAAGCATAATGTAATACATCGAGATTTGAAACCGGCAAATATTCTTTTGAATACAAACAAGCAGGTTAAAATATCCGATTTTGGTCTATCAAAACGAATACCTGGTGGAGATACAAGTGTAAGGGATCACACCTGTATAGTTGGTACAGCTGGATGGAAGGCACCTGAGATTCTGAGGGCTATGATTGAGGAAGGAGATACCCCAAAACCAATAAACATTGTACTGTAACATCAGACTTTTTTACGTCTTAATTTAATTAAAATGATTACTTACAAGTACTAGTAATGATATTCCTTTTCCAGACAACGGCTGCTGATATTTTTGCTCTGGGATGCATCTTCTATTTCGTTTTAACGAAAGGGTTTCACCCATTTGATCCTTCAAGGGACAGAGAATATAACATTCGTTACTACCAACCAAAATTAGATTGGAAGTCGAAAATTGAAGAACCTTGGATTTCTCTTATCGAAAGTATGATATTACTTTTTCCACGAGAACGTCCAACAGCACTGAAAATTCTAGCAGATGAATGCCTGGCTAGTGCATCAATTGAAATGAAGGAAAATAACACTCGCGTTTCAACTTTATTCGTGACAAAATGCCGGGTAAAAATGCATACAAACAAACATGTTCTAATTAGACACTATGTAATGGGTATATTTACTTGTTAAATGTTTTAGGAAAGGACACTATCCGAGGGAGAAGAGGATATCGATGATTCTGGCATTACATCCTCTTTCATCAGAAAAAAAGATGTAAACATATATTACAAGACCGAAATCCCAGGAGTGCGGGCTTTTTTGGAAAATCAAAACGAGTCAAGTAACCTTTTGTTTGTTCAAACATTTGATCTTGAAATTTGCATTCAGAGAATCAAAGATACGATCGATTATGAACTACCTGATCCATTAGACATTACAATATGCGATGTAGATAGTATTTTCGAACATATTTCTCCAGTTTTGCCCCTTCTTAAACTAAATGTTTGCGGGCAAAAGGAGGTTGATAAGTTAAGGAAGATGAATCGAAAAATTTTGATAATTGCACTTGAGGTGCTTCTTCCTGAAACGAGCGAAGTAATGCTTGTAAAGGATGACCTTTTTTGGACAGATCTAACGCCATCATTCCAAATGGAGGTTATATCATTTTTGAAAACCCAAGAGACAGGTCCCACAACCCCCAGGGCTCGGCATTACGTTACAGGTTATTCTGATTCTCAAGCATTGAATCTTGTTGCAAATAGCATGTGCGAGAGACCAGACGCATACAAAAAGTTTTCCAACCATTTGTTAGGTCATCTTATCAATCGAAAATTACAAATTTCAGTAGTTTCCTGTTTGGTGTCAATTTATTTAGAACATAAGCTTAATATATTTTCTGACGATGCAGTGGTTCAATATTGTGACGTTGTCATTGGATTAGGCTGGACCGCTTTTAGTGATGTCATTGGGACTGAAACAGCTGAAAATGTAGTAATTGATGGTAAAATAGCAAATTTTAACAAAGTTGTTAGTACAAACGAAAACAGAAACTTTTTGGTTGAAAGTGGAATTGTGCCCCCAGAAACTGGGTCGGTTTCAGGTAAACAAGCAAACAGAATAAAATTCAAAATTTTTGAAAAATATTTCATGGCAAGACTTTGCACTGAATCGTGCAAACTTCCAGCAGTTTTGGTAGGTAGATTTTTGGAAAAGATTTTACTTGATTGCCAACCATTTCAAGATATAGAAATGGTTCATTTCCTAAACTCTGTTAGCATTAATAAATCAGGTATCCGGCATTGTCTAGAAAAAATCAGGCAAAGGATGCAATTTTTTGAAGCGTGCATATCCCAGGGGTTCTTTCATTTAAAGGATTTAATTTTGAATTGCGATCCAACAATTTTACATAAGCATGACGGCTTCCTACAATGCAGTATGCCCTCAGGTGGTTGGCATGTTGTAGATCAGTTTATGGAAATGTACATAAAATGCAAAGGCAAAATTGAAATAACTGTTGATGGTAAATTTTTGGACAGCTTTCCAAAGAAATACTTAAAGTTTTGCAATGTTACTCCTGTGCACGCAGCAGTGCTTCAAGGTGACTTAACAATTTTTGAAAGTTTGCTCACAAAATACGACTATAGGACCAGTCTCAGCGTAAATGACGTCGTGTTACTACGACATCTTTGTTCTGCAGAAACTTTTTCAAATTTGAATGATGATGAGATATCAATTCGTGTAAAAATGTTACAAGCTCTGGACCACTTAAACCCTGTACCAGATCAAAAAAAGAAAACAATATACTTTTCCCCACTGTCATCTCCAAATATGCATGTTAAAATAATTCGGTATCTTATTAAAGGTGGGTTTAGCCCTCTGAATTTAGACGAAAATTCATCCACTATTGTTCATACAGTAGGGCAGTATTCAAACATAACTGATGAAACATTTAATGATTTGATAAAAGCTTTGAAAGAAGGAAAGCGTGAGGATGTGTTTAGAATTAGGGACAAAAGGGACGAAATCCCCTTGTTTACAATTATAAACTCGAAAATGAGTCCAAAAACGTTCGATCAAGTTCTACGGTTATCTGGATCCATCAACTGTAAAGGTATAAAACTTATTTTTAAATATAAAAGAAAATTGTGTAAAATACATATTATTGCAATGACACATACTTATATATTCATTTGCCAGGTTACAAGTCAAGATCATATTTACATGCCGCTGCGACAGCAGGAAACTTGGAACTTTTGCAACATATTATTGATCAAGGTGTGGATGTAAATGTTAGTGATGAGCTTGGTGACACACCATTGCACTATGTACTACGTGAGGGGAAAACTTTCACTCCTTTAATCACAAAAAAGCTCCTGGACAACAACGTTGATGTAAATGCGTACAATAACAAGGGCGAAACGCCAATAATGCTAGCAAACGCAAATCAAGTCGGAAGAAAACACTCATTCGACGATGAAGTTGCTAATACTTTGGAAAGGTAAATACAGATAAATTAGGCCACCTAAAATATGCTGAGACTGGTGGTCGTTGCCCAGAGACCCTAAGTTCCCACTTAAATCACCAAGACGGTTCCCATTTGAGAAATTAAGGTATTTTCTGGGAAGTATTAGAAATTGAAATAACGGTATTTACTGGGAAATATGGGGAAATAAAGGGATATGTTTAGTGGTCTACTTGCCATAAAACATAGATTATACAACTAACGAATATTCTCTAAATTAACCATTGAGTTAATAAAAAGTATATATTATTTGGTTTTAAATTTAATTAATATTTGAAAAATATTTTAACCAGTCGCCAAGATGAATATTTGGCAACGAAATACCTGGTATAGCTTGCATAATGTATTAAATACCTATTTTTGTGACTTTGAAACTAAACGATTTAAAACTATTTCATACCCAAAACTTATTCTTTTTTGAACATTTTATTTTTCAACTTGGAAAAAACCAAATTAGTATTTCTCTGTCAAATCTGGCCGTTGAATTAATTATTTTTAGAAAGGGTATTATTTTAAGAATTTTCGGGTTTTCTTGTTTACAACACGACTAGGTTATACCATTAGCTATTCAGGTACAAAGTGTTAGGCATTATAACCAAATAAATACGCATTAGCACTGGCCTACTAAAATTTTTGTCAAATGAATTCCGGAGAAGCTGAGTTTATTGAACTTTATTTTCTACTTTTCCAGTTAGCAAGTTTTGTTCAAATATTGAATACCAAAAACAAAATTTCATCAATCTCATTTTACGTTCATTTTGAAATTCGCTTTCTGAACATTTACTACCCTCAAACGTAGGCTGTTACTCACCTCATTGTTTGTATTTACTCCGAAGACGCAACAATGATCGCCCAGAAAGCGTCTGTCTGCAACTAAGCGTTTTGTAACTATTATTTGTGGTTTAGTATTTCCGTTGCATATGTCAGCACAATTGAGCTTTTACAGTAAGCTAATCAACATTGGATGAACAAATAATGTGCTACATATAACGATTATGAGCACAACCCAAGATTCTACGTTATTTATTCAAACTTCTCTGAAGTTTATATAAATAAAAAACAATATTTTCAGAAATTCCCATATTTCCTAAACAAATTATTATTTCCCAGGATATTGTTTCTCATTATTTCCCACCATATTTCCTGGGTGGGAATTACCACTGCCAAACAGTATGTCACTAGAAGCGGTATCCAAAACTTGAAAGGAGAAACTTTTTCTCTTTAATTTAAATTTTATCAAGCATAGTCACACGAGATGGAAATGATGGGTACAGTTACGTATCATCAACTCATCCAAGCTTACAAAGACTTTGATCTCCTTCAAGTATTAATGACTGCTTTTATAAAGAACATATCAGTACAATCTGGCAAAATCGACCATCAGGCCCTATACTGTATTTTTAAATCACTGTAATCAAGTAAATGTGTCCTACAGAGAACCCATTAAATATTTTTGAAGTATCCCATTGTTTGAAAAGGAGCATTGAAATCGTTTACGGTCTTCTCACATGCCGTTTTCACTTGTCCTAATCTTTTTCATTTTTTTCAAACAATGCAAAGGACTTAAAATATTGAATTGCTTCTTAGTTTAACACGTTCACTTGTTTACACACAACGATTTTTACTAGGACAGGAAAGGATTTGAGGCGGAAACTGCAATCAACTGCTTAATAATGGACTTCTTATTTACATATCCAGCTTTGGATTTAATATTATACTTTTTGTTTTGTTGTATTAAGTTGATTTTGTATTCATAAGGTTACGTAGTACGACTTTAATTCAATAGGTTTTGCAAAAATGCATAACTAATATTTTCTGTGGAACAAATTTTGTGCCAAAATGTAAATTTCGTTTCTTGTGGTAGGTAGGCAAATTGGTATCAAATGAAAAAACTGAAAAAGCGAATTAAAACTTGGTGCGCAAAAAACTGAATCCTGATATTGGAATGGTGTCACTGTTATTCTTACAAGTATAGGTTAAAGCTACAAGCAGACATTTTCAATTACATTGAAATTGTACTTCAACTACATATTACAAATTCCTTGTTGGGAAAAATGTAATTCAATTACAAACTACCAATTACTTTTCGAGACAAAATTTATTCAGTTACAAATTACTAATAACTTTTCCTGAAAAAGGTAATTCAATTCCGAATAAAATTTATTTTCCCTTTACTTTAATAATGTAAATAAATACATAAATTACAAAAATAAATGAGTATGGTTCGAAGCGGAGTACCTAAAAACGTGAATAAAAAGAATTGTTGATTTAAACACAGCTTTTTGTCGAAAAAGCGAAGAAATGCGAATGATATATATGCTTACAATAATTATAATTGATGATCAAAATAATAATTGAATCACAAATCATTTATCGAGAAAAAAGTAAGTTAATTACACACTACTTTCTCTGGAATAAAGAAATTGAATTACTGTGTTTTGAAATGAATTGTGTATATAATTACTTAATTACAACTACAAGTAATTGAAAATGACTGGCTATAAATAGCTGATAGGTTATTGCTATTTTAATCTACCCAATGTTAAATGTTTAAAAATACAGGTTTTCCCCAAACCTGCTTAATATAGTCTGATAAAGATAATTTTTAAAAACTATTTGTCAAAATAAAAAGACATTTAATACAAATGTTATATTAATATGAAATTTGAATGCATTTACTAACACTGAAAAATGGTGATATGTATTGCGACTAGACTTGTTGTGGCAGTCAGATAAGTTTTTGTTTTCAACACAACCTTGGCTAGATAAAATTAACTTAAATAACCCCCAGTCCTTTTATAGTACATTCCTTTCTGAGCTTATAAATAAAATTCATAACACTTTTAGCCGATATTTGAATGAACAACGCAGGGACTTTTTTCAGAATTTCGGATAACATTGGTTTTAACAAAATAAAATGGGATTGATAAGCTGCATAGGAAATGCATTATCATGATGCTAGCCTTTTTACGTGACAAAGCCCCACTTCACGCTTTCAGCAATGCAAAAGTTATTACTAGTAATTTGTTTCGCTTGATGGTCGAAATTTGAACAAAATGATTTTTCCTTCAAAAATATCAATTTAATATTCCAGCGCATGAAGACCATAAAAGAAATCGGATTAAGTTATGTCACATAAAATGCATAGAAGCAAATAAGCTAATTCAATTGCAGCATAAAATCCTCAACCTTGTCATCGCCGCTTACCACTGCAATAAAACATAATTTAATGCTTTCTCCAAAATTTCAACATTTGTCTGACCTCATGAGAATGTTTGTAGCAAAACGTGGAAGTATTTTTATTGGCACGAAGATCTATGAGTGCTTCTAGTATTCCATTGGCATCGCTCACGTCGCTCACCGCACGTCGCTCACTCACTCACTCACATACTATAGCTCACATCGTCTCTCTTCTTTTCCTTTTTTGCTTCATCTCTTCCTATGTC
>JAANSP010001401.1:0-15518 GCA_036850745.1 Homidia socia
GGCTTCCCATAGTTAATAGGCTTACGTTCCGTAGCCGTCACTTGTTCATGGGATGGAGCCGGCTAATAAAGTCATGTCAAGAAAACGCTCATATTATTATTACCGAAAATTCATTTCTTGAGTAAAGTTTAAATTTAATTTTTAGAGTTTAAAATTCTTACACTTGATAAGGATGGCTTCAAATTCGACGGAGGGGGAGGGGGTGGCGGCGGTTTATTTGACAGTGACATGTGAATACTCGCTGGACTACTACTTCCACTTATATTTAACGAATGTGTACTATTACTGTTATACGAATTAATACTATACGATTCTTGATGATGGTTGCTATTGTTGTGGTGCTGAGCTAAAGGCGACTCTTGTTGCTGCTGTTGATGCTGACGTTCAGTTCTATTTAATGATGAAGACGAGGTTGAAAATCCTTTTCCTCTAATTCCCGAGCTTCCCACGGGTTTCAATTTTGGCATACCACCCGCAAACAAATCACCTAAGCCAAGTGGTCCACCAGGAACTGGAGGTCGTGCTGCTCCACCGAAACCACCTCCTCCACTATTGCTACCACTACTTCCACTTGAACCACCTCCGACTGGAGATCTTCCATTATTTTTATTTGCTGCAAATTGCAATACAAAATAAAAATCCGTTATGACATGCTAAAAAATCAAAAAAAACTTCCCTCCGTCATAAAAACCCCACTCCATTTACAGAATATACCTCCATTTCCACTTTCACTGCTTACAGTGGATCTAACAGACTTGTTATCCAAGTCACACTCGTACCATTCAATCTCTTCCTCAGTATAATACCTAAAACTAACTAGTTTCACACTTCCCATCCTTCTACCTACAATCCTAGCTAAATTGAAAAGTTAATTTTACGCCCATTATGCGTTCTGCTTGCCATTGAACACCTCTGCGCTAAAACAACAAACACTTGGTCAATATACGAATATCCGATTCCAATGGCGCTACACACTACTACCATCAACCAACGTGTCTGACTGAATGTGTTCTAGTTTTCCTGTTCTTCATTTTCCTCCACCTATCTCAATACCTAGACTGTTCTGTTCAGAACATTTGAAATTTTCAGATCAGATCAGCGAGCATGTAAATACAAGCACAATGTACACATTGCTTTCTGCGTTTTCATAATAAAGTTCCAAAAACAACGACGTCGAGCGAGGATCCCTCTTGTAAAATCAGGCCAACAACAGTGTAGTCAGCAGCAGCAGCGCTTTATTAGACGTCTGCGTCCTCTCCTGATAGCTAAAATTTTTGCAGATGCTGCACACATGAGTACTCTCATAGAATTAATGTACGCAACGGATTAGCAAAAAGCGTTTGCCAGAACAACTGCCAGAAGTCACCAATTGATGATATTGCAGTTTGGATTGGATACACACACAAGTGGCCAAAATAAGCATCTTAGCATGGCAGCCTTGAAAAGGATATAACATTTTGAAGACGCTTTGGATCATCTCCAATTTCAACAACAGAATATAACAATAACACGCGGCAGCACAGTGGCAATGGCAAAGACTCATTTTCAATTATAATCAGCACTGTGGTTTTCAAAGAATATAAATTTGATAAGTAACTGACTGAGGATTAAAAAACGTCCATAAGAATAACAACGAAATAATCTTTTGCTTATCTTAATCATACTGCGATAACATTTGAAAATTTCTGTGACTAGAGGATGGATGACGAAACAACAAATGAGACAAGTGGCACCTCTTGCCACGCAAGGTGTCTCCCTACATAGGTACATAGTTGAGTTTTCGTAAATACTTAAAAAAGTTATTTTAGCAACCCTAATTTTCTTTAGTCATATTTGTGTTCAAGTGACTGAGAGCAAAAGTGCAATGACTTTACTAAAAAAAATCATGCATACATTTTAAGTCATTTTTATGAAACATAATTTATAGAGATTGACTTACCACCAGCGACAAGTGGAGAGCTCCTATCATTTACCACGGGAGCTTTTTTTAGTTTGGCCCCTTGACGAATAGACTGTAAGAGCAAGTTCCTCCCGTTAGGATCGTTGGCTCCACCTCCACCCAGTGGCGTTTTTAATTCAAACGCTGGAGGTGCAGGAGGTGGGGGCGGTCCTGGAGGCGGTGGAGGAATCGGCATTTTCAATGTTGTTTATCACAGAAAGTAGTACAAGTTGATTGCACGCACAAGCACAATAAAACAAAGAGAAATTGATTTTTAGAAATTGACACTCAATTTTCTTTTCTTTCTTTTTTAACACATCCGCTCCAACGGTCGTTGTATTGAAAATAATTATTTTTATCCAAGCTTTATACAAAATGCATCATCCTCAGATAAGTTCAATAATTGATGATGTAAAAGTGTTGATAATAATGTTGATATGTTCATTTTGGTTATTTTGATAAGGCTTTCTATATGTGGTTATTCTTGGTGACTGCAAAATCTAAGCAGTGTTGACGATCGTTATTAAAAGAAACATGAGGGTGGTAAAGACAACAATCTGCTGAAAGTGTTTTAGAGTGTTTTACACTGTTTAAATTCATTGTTAAAATGTTACTTTTAGATTGTTGTAAAAATTAACATTTACGCATTTCACTATAATTTTTTTCAAAACTTTTTAGCATTTTAGTTGAAAATATTGCGATAAATGCACATGCAACTAGTATTTATATTAAAGGTCACAAAATAAATAGACGATTGATTGACAAGCTTAAAGTAAACATCAAAACTGTTTAACAAAGAATAATAACAATTAAACCCTTTTTGACTTTTTCCAATAATAGTAAATAACTGGATCAAACATAATATTAACTATGCACTAACTAAATTATTTTTTTACAAAAAATGTTTTCTTTCACATTCCTTGTTGTCGACAACGGAAGCATTTTTAACACAAAATAAGACAAAAAATGTAATATAAATCCGTTTTCATTTTTGTATTCAAAACAAAATTAAATTGTTTTCGTTATTTCAATAATTATTCCATCACATCCTTGGAGTAAAGCGTAGGACTTCTCTACAGAACTACAAAGTGGCGGATTCCGACCAGACGAACAAAGGACACGCTGTAAAAAATAAACGAAAAAGTGATAACAAAAAAATGTTTTCTTTCACATTCCTTGTTGTCGATAACGGAAGCATATTTAGCACAAAAGAAGACAAAAAATGTAATATAAATCCGTTCTCATTTTTGTATTTAAAACAAAATTAAATTGTTTTCGTTATTCCATCATATCCTTGGAGTAAAGCGTAGGACTTCTCTACAGAACTACAATGTGGCGGATTCCGACCAGACGAACAAAGGACACGCTGTAAAAAATAAACGAAAAAGTGATAAAGCGACTGAATCTAAGAGGCAGTCAAAATATTAATATTTTCATTAATAGCTGATAATGAGTAAGCCATATAGCTTCAAGTTGACTAATTATTTTTTTAATGAATACCAAATGTCAAAACTATATAAAAGTGCGACAAGCTTACTTTAAGCAAGTGAAATGGAAACGGTAAAATGACAGTTTCTGCTGCCTCCACATAAAACATTTTTTACAAATGATTGAAAACATGTCGAGCTACTACTGCAACTATACCTAAGTGCATTACTGTTCAACTTTTTAAAATCTGTGCACATGCTTGGCTTAATTTCTAAAGCTTCCCTACGTCAGATTATTATATTATGGAACAATCACAACTTAACTGTCAGTGATGGACTCTGATGGAGTGATGATGGAGTAAGTAAAAGTGGATGCCGAACATTAAGATGTATGCGTTAGAAAATGTAGTAGCAACACAAACTTGATGGATGATGACTAATAAAAATTGACAAGCTTTATGCATACCTAGCACAAACCTTTTAAGGTTTCCTATTTCCTCCTCTTTGGAAATGCAAATAACGCAAAGACGTTAAGAAGGCAGGGTTATACTTAGGTAGACAAACCAAAATAATTTGCAGTAGCATAAATACGATAATAATTGTGTATGGTTTGCAGCAGTAAAGGAGTTTCAGTTGCTCCGACGGAGGAATTTGTAAGACTGGCGTGTTCGAAAGTAGGGAGGGGAAATACCATTATGCGATCTCAAAGCCAGCAGTAGCAAATAATACATTACAATAATCCTCCTGGAGTGAATAATTCACAGAAACTGATATGAAAAAACAGTGCTCGAGGTCACACTGGTGGAGGGCTGGAGTAATATTCCAAAAAAATCTTCAACCTACTCGCCGCCGCACACGAATGGCTATAAATAAATTTTGATTATGCATTAAAAACTGTCCAAGAGCTCCGACCAAGGAATTTGTAAGACTGGCGTGTTCGAAAGTAGGGAGGGGAAATACCATTATGCGATCTCAAAGCCAGCAGTAGCAAATAATACATTACAATAATCCTCCTGGAGTGAACAATTCACATAAACTGATATGAAAGAAAATGAGATGAAAAAACGGCGCTCGAGGTCACACTGGTGGAGGGCTGGAGTAATATTCCAAAAAAATCTTCAACCTACTCGCCACCGCACACGAATGGCTATAAATAAATTTTAATTATGCATTAAAAACTGTCCAAGTTTCAAGTTTAATTTTTGCAGCGATCCTTAGGTACATACAAAGTGATGCTCACTACACGACCCCCACCACCACACAAAAAATGATCAATGTTTCCTTTGTTTTCTTGACTTTTGTCTTGACAGTTTATTTATAGAAAGCTCACTACAAAGTAGCTTGTGCGTTCTTGGAAGGGAACAGACTGTATCTTCCGTTCCAACAATCCATTTATCATCACATTTTATGGCTTACTGCTAGCTAATACATCCTATGTGATAAATCTGACAGCGACAGCTATGTAATAGGCATTCAACACGATATCTCTCTTGATTTTCTCTGAATTTGCTTTACGGCCTGCTCCACTACTCCGTGGAGGTGATGATGACAGCATGATGCTTTCTCGGTGTGTAAACTGATATTGTGTTTCTTATCTAATATCCTCCTCTAACAAAAAAGTCTTACTGAAGCTAATTCCTCCCACCACTACCTATTTGTCATGAACAAGTTGACAAATGACGTCTATCCAGAGTCTTTTTTGCTCCATTTCCTGTAACAATCAATGTTGAAACAAAACCACACATCTGGAGTTGGAGTTAATACAAACCCGTGTGCTGCCATTTGGAAAAACGCTTATACGCTTATGCTTTATGAAGCTCTAAAATATGACATGCTACACAATATGTAGATAAAAGTTTCACTTCAACTATTCTAATGCATCTCTATTAATTGGCATTACTACTCAGGCACTAACTGCAAGCAGTATACTTTCAGACTTTTTAACAAGCGATGATAATATTTCAATATAAATTAAAACAAATATTAAAATGTCAATCCACTGTTCCAATTCGGAACTTTCAAACCAAGTAGACTTCTACTGATCCATTATTAAAATACTAACAACAATCTATTTTTTGGAAAATGGCATAAATCAATGTTTTACCAATTGAGACACCAAACTTACCATTTATTTTTTCAGGTAGAGGTGATCAGCAAATTTTTTCCCGATAAGTAAATCCCCAGAAGATATATAGATAGACACACAACGGCACAATAAATATTTCTGACTTACAAGTTTATTTATGTCTCCGTTTAAACTTTGTTTATAGTGCTGCTATCGTAAACTGTTGTTAAACTTGGCAGCGTACAAACATCCTTTTTCCGTCTTTTGCAAGATTTTGATAATAAACGTCGAAAAAATAGCAACAACAATAATATTTGCTAAACACAGTATACAAACAGATATATTCAGTCTTTTATTTTAACCGAGCATCCTCTCGTTCGTGTTTTATTCCTTTCCTCTCTTTTTTTCATTAAATCTCCTCTCCATAAACGCATAAAAGACCCCCTCTACTTACGATGGAGTGACAATGACGATAAATGATGATAAATAAGGAAAATCTTGTTGCTGTACAATCTCCATTGCGTCACCACCAGAGCTTCACCGCATCATTATTTAGCAAGGATCCTCTTTAACCACACACATACAAACAGCGTAGTAGTAGTAATGTCCACGTCCACGACGACTGCTACACACACAATACAATTAATTTTTTTTCTTCGTTGCAATGTTTGCTCCTCTTTGGTTAAAAAAGTATTGGTCACTTATGTTCTGGTCCACTTACTGTTGCTGCTGTTGATGCTATTACATTATTATTATTTCACTGACTTGTTATATTACAAGTTGACTTACGACGACGAAGATGACGACGACGAGTGAGTCAAAAGACAAACCAAGCCAAACCACCAACACAATTTTTTATACTTTTTTTATGTACATAAATGGCACACCCACTGACATCAGCAGCACAATAGCTCTCTTCTTCTGATCTTCTATGAACTGAAGAACGGCGACACCAAGTCAAAGTCAACAAGACCAACGTGAGCGTTTACTTTTTATATCATTTCACTTGCTTAAAACTACAAGTGGTCTTTTTTGGATACTTGAAGACATTGACAAACATTTCGCAGGCAGGACGAGCACAAAAACGAGCCATATCGTTCTTCATTTGTAAAATAAATCATGCATGATAAATGACACCACCACCACTAGCACTGGTCAAGTGGTCAGCTAGCTAATGGTTAACAGAATACTTTTAGTGTAAAACCAAGAGAAATGGAAAGTATGGAAATTTGGAGATGATGGCTTTGTTTGGATAGTGAGAATGACGATGGCTGTTGTTGACCATGGCTCATTTGCTAGGTAATTGCAAACTCTGTAAAAGGATTATTATTTTTTAGAGATGGAGAGTTTGTTTTTGTACTGTTGATATGTGGAAACTGATGTATAGGCAATAAAGAGGACAACAAGCCAGTCAGTTAAAGTTGCTGCATGCAATTTTATATGTGATTTGAAAAGGGGCTCGCAGCGCAGCCGTTGGTTGTTTGATTTTTTTTCTCTTTTTTCCTGAGAATAAATCCGCTTTTCCAATCCAAGTCCTTGTGTTATTCACAAGCGTGTATTTACTTAAGCAAGAGTTGGAGATGTAAAAAATGTTTAGCACATCATAATTATCACATAATGCTCACTCGCTCTCACTTGTTTGCTTAAGATAAAAACGATGATGATGATGACGACGACATGGGATGATGATGACAGCACCAGGATAAAATGCGCTGTTTGAATTGTTGAAAGATATGATACAGCGTCGATGGAAGTTTGGAAACATCAAACACCTCTACTAGAGGAAAAAGTCAAACTGTACAGCAGGACGCAGTTCAACTCCTGGAAATATGTGGTGTGCATTTATAATAAATGGAATTGTTGTAGTGTTCGGTTGCAGGTGCTGCTCTGTTATATATTGATCCTATGAGCAGTAGATAGACTTGTATTTTATTTTCTTCAGTAAAACACTGGACTGGAAAATAACAGTATACAAATTGCGTTATCACTCTGGCTCTCTGCTTATCACAAATCACACCACATTAGTCAGAGCATCCAGGAAAATGAGTATTTTCAGTGGGAAGAAAAAACATCAAACACTTCTCAAGAGGAAAACGTCAAACTGTACAGCAGGACGTAGTTCAACTCCTGGAAATATCTTGTGACATGTATTTAAAATAAATGAAAGTGTTGTAGTAGTGGGCTACAGGTGCTGCTCTGTTAAATATTCTGTATTTTCTTTAGTAAACCACTGGACTGGAAATGACAACAAAAAATTGCGTTATCACTCTGGCTCTCTGCTTATCACAAATCACACCGCACTAGTCAGAGCATCCAGGAAGATGAGTATTTTCAGTGGGAAGAAGAGACTTGTGGTCCAAATGGTATACCTATAATTTTGCGATTAAAACAAAAAAAAACTCGTGTTAAATTATAAACTTGATTTTTTAATAATCTGTTAAAATGACAAACCCAGCTACATTAAAATCGCATTTTAATCACTGAGTTTGTTGATGAAAGTCTTATGTTTTTCAGGGTGATCTACCATCTATAATCTACAGTGTGGAATGGAGTGTATATAGGTACTAACTAATAAAATATCGCACTAACTTGTACAATGACTAATGTCCATTACTTCCTAAAATCCATGAAAAAACACTTAAAGCGATAATGCATTGAACTAAAAATATGATTCATTCTCGCTTTAATTTTTTGTTCATTACTCATCCTACATAATTTAATCTTATTTAAAAATATCCCAAAAAAATCTTCTCTCTGTCATCAACAAAGCGCGGTGATTAAGCATTTGATGTAGAACTCAACATAAGCCGTTCTATACCTAAATACTTGAACTTTGAACCCGTTTTGATAAACACATAAAGCTGCTTTTACCAAATTATCTTTTCTATACAAACCACTCTGCTAATTACAACAGACAGGATTCTTTTTAAAAAAACGGAATCCCAAAAAAATCTTCTCTCTGTCATCAACAAAGCGCGGTGATTAAGCATTTGATGTAGAACTCAACATAAGCCGTTCTATACCTAAACACTTGAACTTTGAACCCGTTTTGATAAACACATAAAGTTGCTTTTACCAAATAATCTTGTCTTTATAAAGCACTCTGTTAATTACAACAGACAGGATTCTTTTTCAAAAAACGGAAAGTTTTTTCTATGTAGGATTTATAATGCGTGGTGCTACTTGTCTCGTTTGCACTCTTACCATTTCTCTGATTAACATATTTACAATGGTGACAAATTAATTAATTAGTCAACTCTCTATGTATCCTCTACTGAAGATACACACTTTATGACACTTTATGTTATACTCTCATCTCTTTGCCACCACCACACCACACACATATTTATAACATACGTACTAGTAGTAGTAGCAGCAACCTACCCACACCTGTAATAAACATATATATACTTACTCGTCATCACAGACTTTTCTTCTCATTCATTTTTTTAGATATTTTTATAGCAATTATTATTTCAAAGCCATAATAATAATCACACAGCGACAGCAGCAACCTGTAATACCGCTACAAACCACAACTGCTGCTGCTGCTGCACATTATAATATTTTCCCCCTATATCTTTTTATAGTTGTGTCTACCATGAAATAAAAAACATGATCACAATATTAATGATGATGATAATGATGAGACTACTAGATAGATATTCACACTGTCTGCCCTGTGCAGTGCATCCCCATTATTTCTTAATATTATGCATTTACGTAGTAGCAGCAAGTGCCACAGCTAATGGCAAGTCTCAGAAAGCAATGATCAAAAAATGCACTAATACTTGTAGTAGTAATATAACTTGACATTCCACGCTGCACTGAACTTATCATCCTCATCGTACTCTAGTAAAAGGATCTCTCTCTACTGCCTTATTGTTTTAACACACACTACAAAACTATTTGCCAAGCTAAACTACGTCCTTAGATAAAAATTGCAAATTGCTCGTCTTCTTTTTTTGGTCTCCTTTTACCATTATCATTGTCGGATTGCTTAGCAGAGAGAATAAATGCCACATCTTTATGTACAACTACCTATCTAAATAGTATGCAAGAAGATCATGGCAGAAAAAATGTTAACTTTTCTCTCTCTCTCATTTACCTGTTTTAATTTTTAGCTGGTAAATGTGATATATTATCCTGTAGACCAGCTCTTGTGGTACTGGTATTCTGTAGTGGTAAAGATGACTGGTGGTGGTGACTGACTCGTAGAGACGATGATGATGATGATGGAATTGTGCACCGACTACTACTACAACCACCGTCACTGTTTCTGCAACCTGCTGTTGTCATTTTTACGTGACTTTTAACGTAACATTTTATTTCATTGATACACTTGAAGTAGCAATGATGGTAGTAGTACTCTCGTCAAAGTAATGTGGTTTTGCACTGCTACTAATACTACTACATTTTATTTAAAGCAGAAATTTTTTATAGTACGAGTGAGTGGTGTATTTAGAAAAGTAGTAGTAAATAAGCAAGAAGCAAAGACACTGCTGTACACACCTAAAAAGCAGTTTTTCTACAGTTTGAAACCGCAACAAAATATGAAAAATATTCTCATATGCGAGAATAGGTAAGGAAGGAGTGGAGAATAAGATGAGGAAAAAATCTAATACATAATGCAAAACAGACTGAAAAGAACGTGACGTACCTAGCAAATAGACTTGGTTTATGTGCACACAGAATCCTCCTCAAATTCTCAATATTCCCATCATCATCATCATTATTACTTTACTGGTGAGAGCTGAGCTGAGAGAAAACTGCAATAATGAGAATGTAATTTTAGTAGCACATACAAACTTTATTCTATTCAACAGCAGCAGCATCAAAGTTGAATTCAACATTCACATTTTTTCTTCATTTGTAGGATTGCGTAGGTATGTCGTACGTACGTATACTTATTAACGTATATAACAATGTGAAATGTCTGAGGGATTCAATATTGCTATGATTGCGAAAGATGAAAAAAATTGCATAGGGTTGTGTATAGGTTGTTGTATACGTAAATGAATGGCAATGGCAAATACAAAAATGGTTTTAGTAAAAGGTCGGTGATGGTGACGGTGCGGTGGTAGTAGTATAAAGTTGTAGGGCGATGAGGAGTATGTATATAAGGATGTCGATGATGATAACCATCACTGGTCTGACCAACCACCTGACTGACGACGAGAAGAGATTCAGGTAAGAAAGATTGTAAGGAAAACGGAATAGATAGATAAGATGGATGACGGTATGTGAATATGAATAACCTGCAAAAGCATACAAAAATGTGCAATCTGAGAAATTACAGGTAGGGTAGAAGGAGAATAAGAAAAAGAGCAATTTTATTTAGTACGCAGCAGTCCGTCTACAAAAAGGACTGCAGGAGGAGTAAAGCCTAAAAAGTATTTTATGCATAGACCTCTATTATTATTAAGAACCCTTATTTACATGCATTGGCAGTTTATTATATAGTTTCTTGTATTCTCTTACAAAAGGCAAAAGAAGACGATAATGTGACTGACAAGGATGCTACATACATTGTTGGTATAGGTATGGGTATTCTTACAAAGTAGCTGTTGTTGTTAAGTGGAGATCTTCTTATGAGTTTGCACAGCATTTAATGTTAAGAAGATGAATGGACAAGACACTGCGTGATGAATAGAAATATAGTAAAATCCAACTTGTACCTCTTGTAGTGTGAAGAAAAGGCAGGATTTGGCAAGAAGGTGTTCTTTTCAAATGAATACATTGTCAATAATACATTGTTTCTCTTTAGAAAGCATGCACAAGGGATGTTTAAAAGAATTCCTCCACATTCTACCATAACATTGTCCATCCATACATTATGCAAGTTGCAAGTACCTACTACGCTAGTAGTAGTGGCACTACCTCATCCCATAAAGGTTGCACACCTTTTCTATTTCGTTTTGTATGGAATTTACAATGGTTTATATGTAAAGATCATACAAAAAGCTTTTTTACAAACAGAAAACATCATCATCAGTCACATACATTGAACTTACGAGTAATTTAGTTTTGAACATTACAGATTTTGCACAATAATTTTTTTTGGAACTTTTAAAAATAATTTCATGGTGGCTTATTTTAAAATATATCTAGGTATCGTGTATTTATGTACATAAATTGAAATACGCACACCAAGATTTGAGCAAAATGTTTCATTTCTCATTGAATATTACCCAAATGGAACGGCGAGCAACACCATATAATATACTTTGTTTCAAGGTGGCATTTTAGCAAATTCCGTATTGGCAAGTTTTGGTCCGCGAAAATATTATGTTGGTAAAATATTATAGTATGCAATTATGTTGACATTTGGAAAAATGAATTGTTTTTGTGGTAAAGATTCTCAAATCACCCTCCCAAGAGAATACTTGTTGTGTTTAGTATTTTTTTTTAGAAAAAAATCATATTTCTGCTTTGCTATTTCTGCTATTTGAATTCAGTAATGACATTTCAATAAAATTGCAATACAAATGTAATTCGTTATACAAAATTAATTTGTGGAAAGGAATGGGCTTAAAATATAATAATAGTTATTTGTAGTCCGAGTACGTGTGATATTTTTCATTACGTTTATTCTCTCAAATATATTATTGTACTTTTATAAAATATAATAATATTTATTTGTAGTCCGAGTACGTGTGATATTTTTCATTACGTTTATTCTCTCAAATATATTATTGTACTTTTCCTGACAAACTAGGATTTTTATTTCGACAGAGTTGGGGTTTAGAAGAAAGAAAGAATAAAACTGCTTTATAATTACAATAGAATAATGAATCAATCACTCATGCTAATAAAATATACGCGACATCTATATAATAATAACTTGATATTTTTTTGGGGATGCCTTTTTTAGAAATGTAAAAACTGAATTTTTATGCACACTCATTTTTTTATTCTCTATTTGGAAAGTATAATTATCACTATAATTATTTTACAAAATCCCTTCAATTCTACTATTCGCTAATTGGTTTCATTACCGCCATCTCCAGAACCAATACTTCTTTTACTCGCCCCACTGGTATTGCACTTTTCATTTTCATCTTCGTCATCATCTTCATCTTGTTCCTCCCTTTCGTCATCTCCATCCTCGTCATTTTCCTCATCCTGCCCACCTCGACCACTCAGTAAAGCCTCTGAACCACTATCCTCGGGATGAATATCAAGTTTAATCTCTACTCCAGTCACGGGCTCAATTTCGTCATCGTCATCATCGTCAACAATAATCTGTTCTTCTTCGATGCTAACTCACTCCACCGACAAGATCATCATTGACTTCAACAGTTTCCCCTCCGTCTACAGATGATGATGGTGGAAAGGCAGGAGGGAAAAAGGCGTCAGCATCTGGATTCAATAAGCTTGAGGAATCTACATGCAAGTTGTAATGATGATTTGTATGAAGCACTTATTTTTAAATAGCTGGTTTGAGTAGACCTCTCTGTCGAGTTTTATTAGTATTTACCGAAAAGAACGCAATCATCTTCACCCCCTCCAACAACAACAGCGTCCGTTGAACCAACTTGGTGATGATGTTGCTGATGATGATGGTTGTGGTGATGTGGTGACTGCTGATTCGGCATCCCGATACTTGGCAAGGACTGACCTCCAGCAGAATATGGACCTGGATTTGCATGGTAATGTTGGTGATAGTGAGGCTGATGGGAATACTGCTGGTGTTGATGCTGCTGTTGTGTGGGCTGGAGAATCATGGGAGCCGTGGGAGTTGCTTGCTGCAGAAATGGAGCGGGGATTCCACAAGCCATATTATAAGGCAAACCCGGTGTGAGCATTCCGGAACCAATGATTTGCGTATAGACGACAGGAGAAATCACACCTAAAAATATTGGAACATAAGAATTATGCCAGATTTTTCATACATATTTTTTACAGAAATCCTGAATACGATCAACTTATGAAAGATGACTTACTGGAGGGATTTATGCCATATGGAATATGACACAACGCCAGGCTGCCCAACATGGGTTGCGAGTTGGGATGATAAAGAAATGGAGCAGGGATTCCACAAGCCATATTGTAAGGCAAACCCGGTGTGAGCATTCCGGAACCAATGATTTGCGTATAGACGACAGGAGAAATCACACCTAAAAATATTGGAACATGAGAATTATATCCGATTTTTCATACAGATTTTTTTTATAGAAATCCTGAAAGCAACTATCAGATTGTTTGAAAGATGAAAAAAAATTGACGATAGATAAGCACATTTACTTACTGGAGGGATTTATGCCATATGGAATATGACACAACGCCAGGCTGCCCAACATGGGTTGCGAGTTGGGATGATAACCATAAAATCCAACAGTTGGTCCAGCGGGTCCTACAGTGGTTATCCCTGTAGGGTACTGCTGAATCACGGCTGCAGGCGCAATATGTCCTGCTTGCTGCTGATAATGACTTGTATGAAAGATGACTTACTGGAGGGATTTATGCCATATGGAATATGACACAATGCCAGGCTGCCCAACATGGGTTGCGAGTTGGGATGATAACCATAAAATCCAACAGTTGGTCCAGCGGGTCCTACAGTGGTTATCCCTGTGGGGTACTGCTGAATCACGGCTGCAGGTGCAATATGTCCTGCTTGCTGCTGATAATGAGCTACACCCCCATTTCCACTTGTATTAGGATAAGTATGCTCTTGTGACTGCTGTGGCGGTGGTTGTGTAATAACAGTGATTTCAGTCGCAACTGCTGTCGTCGATCCATTCATTGACTGAAGACCACCCGGGGATGTCCTGCCACCACCACCACTTGCTCCAGCATACCCAACAGCAGTAGAGGAATGCGAGCTCTGAGGTGGTGGATGACTTGTGACCACTGAGCCAACGTCTGGATTATGGACCGGGGATGTCCTGCCACCACCACCACTTGCTCCAGCATACCCAACAGCAGTAGAGGAATGCGAGCTCTGAGGTGGTGGATGACTTGTGACCACTGAGCCAACGTCTGGAACATGGGGTTGGGTTGATATATTGATCCGGTGGTGTTGATGGTGGTTGTTGTAATGACTGGAGTGATGATGGTGGTGCTGATTGTGGCTGTGATGTTGATCCCCACCACTCCGCTGTGTTCGATACTCTTGTTGACGATTGGAGTTATCGTAGTCTTGACACTGAGCCAACGTCTGGATTATGGGGTTGGGTTGATATATTGATCCGGTGGTGTTGGTGGTGGTTGTTGTAATGATTGGAGTGATGATGGTGGTGCTGACTGTGGCTGTGATGTTGATCCCCACTACCCCGCTGTGTTCGATACTCTTGTTGACGATTGGAGTTATCGTAGTCTTGCTTCTGGTGATACTGATGATGTTGATGCTGCTGACTGTGTTGTTGCTGCTGCTGATGATAATGATGATGTTGCTGCTGCTGCTGACCACTCGAGTGACTCATGGAGCTCTGGTGACTTTGATGATGATGACCACCACTGGAGCGGTTACTTCCGTGGGATTCGGCAGGTGAAAGCTGCTGCTGCTGTGTGGAATCATACTCACCACCTACCTCCTCCACCTCGATGGTGATGATGATGATAAGAGCCATTATGTGGTCCGTCTCCACTTCCGCCACTACCTCGATGATTTCTCTGATAGCCAGTTCCTCCAGTTTGGTAACGACCATCCCGTCCACTGTTTCCGTAATAACCTCCACCGAGATTCTTTCCACGTCGACGTCTATCTGGAAGTGAGGAACCGCTACCGACCGAGGAAGGATTCATGTACCTGGTTGGAATAGGCTCACCCTGGCCACCTCCATTAGCGTTACCACTACTTAAAGACATTTTTTTTTATCGACACAAAAAAACAAATTGTATGAACTCACTTCACTTAATATATAATAGCTTGATTGACCTCTAGATTGAATGACAAAATCTAGTCTAAATCTAATTTATACAACCGACGCTATTACAAAAATAGACAGAATCGAAAGAAAAAAACTTTGCCCTGGTGGTGTTATTTTTTTCAATTATGCAGAATGCTGGTTTGTAGTACTGTCGACGACATTCTTTCCACCGTCATTTTCCAATTTGAAAGTAGCACAACAAAAAGAGAAAA
>JAANSP010001402.1:0-15515 GCA_036850745.1 Homidia socia
AAGTCATGTCATTTTAAAGTTTTTACGTGAGCTTTGGTGTATCATTACAGTTTCCTTTCCTTTAAAAAGATCCATTAGCTGAAAATTTGAAATAAAAATATTTTGGTTTGGCTGCCAATCCAAATGATAGGTCTTATGATTCAATCAATGAATCAGACAACAGAAAAGTACCCTATTATGAAAGACATAATATTTTGGTCCGGATTTTTGTGTGTAATAATTCATGCCATTGTACACAGTCATGTTTGATAAAATGCTAACAATTTAACTGATTCGCCGAGACAGAAAAATTGTTTCAGATTGTACGTCTCCGCTACACAAATTACAGATATCCTCTGCTTGTAAAGTCATCATTAGGAGCAAAAGAGAAATAAGTACATACTCCTTCTACGCACGCACCCGGTATGAACTGTAAAAAAAGCTTGAAATAGGTGAGAAGTGAGGATATAGAATAAAGTGTTGTTTGACATGACATCCCCAAAAGTACACATATAAAAAAAGGTGTGTACATTTTAATGAACCGTCTACGCTACTTTTACACACAATATCTCTCGCGTCACGTTACATGGCTATATTATCAATATCCTGTGAAGATTTTTTTTAAAGCAGGTCACGCTTGGGTGTACAAGAAAATCATTTTTGGATAAAGATTTTCTTTTTACTGTTACATTCACCCGTAAACATGCTCATTTTATATTAGTGAAAAGGCAACATTAAAGTGTCCAAGTAAATATGTACTTGTCAGTTATTTTTTCACTACGGGCCAAAACCACATCAAAGCTAAATTGATCTAACCAGTCGAATTGCCATCAATTTGTTTCTCTCCAGAAGCAGCAGCCTTCAAACAGTCTTCAAAGAAGAGGCGTCGGTAATAGTTGGTTAATTTAAAGCCGTCGTTGTAAAGATTAGACGTAAATGGAATCAAACAAGCAAGCCAACTTCGGTATCGGCTGCTAGTCTTAATTTTACACAAAAACAAATCAAACTGAGACGAGAGGGTACTAAACAGAACATGATAATATCCACAAAAGCAGCATATAAAAAACAACAAATTAATAATAAGACAGAGTACATACCTACCTAGGTATATCTTTTAATATGAATGCCAACCAGAGTTTTTGTCAGTACGTTATGCAGACGCTTTTACTGCGGGTCTTACACACACACACACCAGCTGCTGGAGCATCTTAATCTTTTACCAGGATAAAAAAAGGTTTTTTCTGGAAAGGAAAGATTGAGATAAATGAAAATAATGGTAGCAGAGCTACAACAAAAAAGGAGTAGCTCACTACCGTTAAAAAGAAGATGGTAAAGACGTAGAGTTAGTATCGTTGTACACACAACTTAAAACCAAGTCATCCATGAAGCACATACATACATACATGCATGTACAAATACACACTAGGCAAGCTCAGTCGGTTGGCTGGGAAAAAAAGAGATGTTGGATGGCTGGTGTCTGTGTCTTGCCTGGGATCTATCTTATTTCTCTAATTACACAGCGGCTACTCAACATTACTCAATTACTTACATTACACTTATTATAAAAGTACAAGACACATCTGTTCCTATTGCATTTAAGAAAAAAGAAAGAAATTCATCCGAAGTGAATCATACCATGTAATATGTAATATTAGATACTCTTTTGCTGTGTTTTGGCTTAGGTATATACAAAGAAGCTAAGTAGCTGTGGTGGTGGTGTTGGTAGTAATAGTCTTTCAGGAAATTTCACTTGCTCCCAGTTAATCTTATTTCGTGAACAAGAACTTTTCGGTAACAAGCCCGACATATTTTTTTCTATACTGGAAATGAAACAAATCTCAATTGACACTTGAGCACAACAACTGTCGAGGTATACGCATGTATGTATGTATGTAGGTATATACCTATTTGGGTGGGTGTTACACGTAGGTAGTATCAGAGCTGTAACATTATTAAAGCTACCATTTTCTGCCGTTGATTTCCCTTCTTTCTCTAGAGTTTTTCTGTAATTTCAGTGGTGTAACGAAGAAAAAAGCATCATCAGCCTTTTAAACGTCTATTGCAGCGTCAATTGAAATTCTCCATCTTAAGTAATTAAGCGAGATGCCAATCTCTTTAGTCTTATTAAGAAAGTTGCAATGGTTTTGAGCGGCTTTTTTATGATTTCTCTTCTTTCTCTAGGTTTTTTCTGTAATTTCCGTGATGTAACGAAGAAAACAGCATCATCAACCTTTTAAACGTCTGTTGCAGCGTCAATTGAAATTCTCCATCTTAAGTAATTAAGCGAGATGCCAATCTTTTTTAGTCTTATTAAGAAAGTTGCAATGGTTTTGAGCGGCTTTTTTTTACTTTGGAGATGGTCGAAAGTGCTATTGCAGGTTTTAATTCGAGGAGAAAAGAGTTAACTCGAGAAAAAAAGTATGTTTGTAGCTATCTTAATCTTAAGTAATTAAGCGAGATGCCAATCTCTTTAGTCTTATTAAGAAAGTTGCAATGGTTTTGAGCGGCTTTTTTTACTTTGGAGATGGTCGAAAGTGCTATTGCAGGTTTTAATTCGAGGAGAAAAGAGTTAACTCGAGAAAAAAGTATGTTTGTAGCTATCTTGAATCTCTAGAATCGACATTGCGTATGTTTTTTCTTCTTCAGAAAATGCTGCATTCCTGCCAATGTTTTCAGATATGGTATTAGAAAGAAAGATCGTCTTCGCTTATTATAGCTTTATCCATAATTATTATTATATCTCACGCTTGTAGAGCTCACTAACTTTTTCCGAAAACTTTCATTAAAAAGCAAATACTACTGCCACACGCACACAGGAGGATTGCTTTGACATGGTAAGTTGCCAGATACGAAACACTTCATTAAAAATCACGCCCTTGGATACTTCTGGCAGTCGACGCGTGCCGGTTGGTGGCATGACGGTACAACAACAAAAAGTGCAGTCAAATTGCTACTATAGCACAGCAGTTGTAATTTCTTTCAAATTAAAAAGGAATTTTAAAAGGGGGAGAAAGGCAAAAAAGAAAACTCTTTGCTGTGGTGCCGGCTGCACCAGTTGTGAAAGATGTGTGTGCTTTCTCTCGGTAATAACGTCTTGGAATTCGGTAAAGTTTCTTTATTTCGTTCAAATGGACCAAGTCTTTCAGCAACAATAATTTAATGAAGAGTTTCATCATTGTCACCACCGATGATCCTTTGCAAGCCTTTTTAGTTGAGCGACAGATAGATGCATATTGCTTGCATTCTGCATTTCACTCGGAAATGGATATTGCATGCTCTTTTCCATCTGGGGGCTCTTAATCACGATGATCCATGTGGCAAGAAAGACAAATTATTTTATCAAAATGGAACAAAAAATACTCTCTTCAACTATGAATCGAAACAAGTCTAGAAGAAAATAATATCGTCGTAGAGTTTTTGTTCAATTTCACTCGGAAATGGATATTGCATGCTCTTTTCCATCTGGGGGCTCTTAATCACGATGATCCATGTGGCAAGAAAGACAAATTATTTTATCAAAATGGAACAAAAAAATACTTTCCTCAACTATGAAGGGAAGCAACTCTAGAAGAAAATAATATCGTCGTAGAGTTTTTGTTCGTTTTATTTGTACTTTTTGTGAATGACTGAATGGAATATATTATGCCTATATTATGTTTTCATTGGCGGGTGAATGGATATACAGGAAAAAGAAAAGATGTTGGAAAACCTTTTAAATAGAAGCGTAATTCTGAAAGAAAGTTTGAAATCCTTCAACGAATCATCACAAAATTTTGCAGAGTATTTACTATCCAAAGCCTATAAATATATGCGGATTGTGGTGAGTGAAGAGTATTTATATGCATGCTTCTGAATAGAAACAAGATGAATGAATGATAGAGGATGACGAAGGAAATGGAAAGGAATTAGGCACGGAGAAGAAGAAGAAGCCGGATAGCAGAATAAAAAAAGTCTCATCATAATCATCAGCAGCATCAACTTGTTCACTCTATTTCCCTCCTCTCCCAGGATATGAGCTTTCAAGTGGAATACTTTGCAGCAACAAAAGAGACTTTTGAAAAGAGACTGTTTAATAATAGTGTGTAGCGTAATGATGATGCTCAATTCCCTAAAATGTATAGAGGGAATTATTTGATGTAATGGTGTTACTAACAAGACGCAAATGATAAGTGAATATACATATAGTGCCCTTATTATGGCAGCCTATTTAAGTCAACAATTTTCTTTCTTTCTTTCCTCTGCTTTGCTGATATATATTTGTCATGATTCATGATGATGTACTATACCGGTAAATTAGGGTGGTATTATTACAACACAATTTGGGATGCATGCACCGCACAACCACATTCAAGTCAAGTCTAGCAAAAGTGTACTGGAACTGCAGTAAATAATGAGAAAAGAATGAGAGTGATTTGAGTAGTAGGGGATGGGAGGATGGTTTGGTGCACAACACATAAAAGCATCAATACAAAAGAACCTCATCTTTTCTCTGTGCTCAGTATGCTGTTTTGTGAGTGCATCCTTAATAAAACATTATAGAAAATTGAGAGGAGGAAGAAGCTTGAAAAGCTATACTAGACTTCAAATGAATGTGCTTTATTTGACTTGACTACACACTTTTTTATATGCATGCTACTGAGAAAACCAGAGAGGCAGGCTTTTTTACATGAAAAAGTCTCGCCAAGCAAATGAATCCACATGAAAGTCGGCTGCATGCATAGCAAGTTTGTATTGTGCTCTTTTACGGCTGACGTGGGTTCTATTTAATAAAAAAGTGCTCGAGTGGTGCATCTTTTTACTCTCCTTTTTATTCTCACTCTGCCCCTTTACATTTATTTACTTTGCAAGATAATCTATAACAAACTTTCAGTTTTTATTATTACATTTAGCCAAGTATATAAAAAAAGTGCTAGAGTGGTGCATCTTTTTACTCTCCTTTTTATTCTCACTCTGCCCCTTTACATTTATTTACTTTGCAAGATAATCTATAACAAACTTTCAGTTTTTATTATTACATTTAGCCAAGTATATAGGTATACCTCTTTTCCGTAACAAATGGCTCGCATCGATTTAATGAGCCGTTTCCGTTCCAGCTAGCCACTTGAACGTCTTATCGGTTTCTTACATAACCTTAATACTAGTTGCTATATATGGAGTTGGTGTGTGTGAGAACTGAAAAGGACATGTCTACTTCAATCTCGGCTAGGCAACTAAACGTCTACAAAGGAAAAGGTTACCTATTCCAGGATATCACGTGCGTATAGCCTTGTTGTTTTTGTAAGAAGTAAACTTGCTATCGTCAAAAGTGACGCTGGAATTTAATGATGAAATGCAATCTTGTGAAACACCACTGGTGTGCTGTTGTAGTAATCAAAGATTATATTTTGTATGCTTAAATGTTTATAATTAAAAAAGTAAATGATGGTGTAGACATAAGAATATATATAGTACTGGCCATCTTACTGTGGGTACTTACCGTGTAAGTTTTAGGTCATATTAAGTTTAGTATTGAGGACAAACATATATACGAATTATACGGTTCAATAACACTCATGAAAAATGTCAGTTTGGTTGTGCCGTAATATTAAACGCTCCATGTTTCCTTTAGGGAAATCCAGTAGCATCGATTTAATCATAAATCTCTCATGTTTTTGCAGCCACGTAGCAGTAAATATTTTTTTCTTGTAGATTGAGCAATTGACACTGTTTAAGGTTTTCTTATAAAAATTGCTTAAAGTCTCTGTTGTGACAATGTTTTGAGTCATTGCACACATTGCATCGTTGCTTCTCTGCTACCTTTGTTGTTGCATGCATATGTATTATTACCATTATTACTTGATGGCGTAGAATGCTCAATGGTACGTGTTCAATTGACTGTGAGACCGATTTGTTGACTACATACTTGTATAGGAAAAGTATCAATAGAAAATTGCATTCTGCCTCGAGGTGGAAAAAGAAATAGGCAAAAGAAAAAAATAAAAAGAAAGGGCCACACACCACACCAACGTAATAATGTCCTATTCCAATCTCCCACACATAAACACTGCGCCTATTATATTATAGATATACACACACAGCAACAGAACGAAAAAGCATGCACGGTTCACTTGACTTTCCCCATTATACTTTACATTTTTCCTTTCTTTCTCCTCTCTTTTTTCCTTACACACTAGTCACACGCTGTTTTTTCTGCTTTGTGCAGTAAAACCGGTGAATGTACATTTACACGCACACAAGAAATGTCAAGAAAAAAGGAAAATGTTTGGTTTCACTCAAGGATGTGGAATTGTATTTTGTGTGCAGATGATTTCTATACACATTTCTGCATTTTATATACACACGCTCTTGCAATAATGTTGTATAATATTCGGTTTCTGTAATATACGGGAACTCGGCTAAAAAATAGGTAAAAGAGGAAGCATGACTCCATAAAGAAGGAATACATGCATAAGCAGAAATTCATTTTTAGTGTACGAATAATATACATACAGTGTTGTAAAGATGGGCACACACTATCCCGATATATGTAGCCAAGTCTCTGGAGTACCATGGTCTATTGGTGTAGGCAGCTGGTCTGCTGTTGTGAATGTGAATTGGCTGGTTTTCCCAATGGATGAAACTGATCTTCATGCTACACTTAAGACCATAAGGGAAGACACCAAGAAATGGAATAAGAAAAAGAAAGTCAGTATAAAAATTGCCCGTTTCCTGGAAATTGTCGTTTATTTTTCTCCCCTTCCTTTTCACCCACGAAAAAACTTTTCTCCCTTTTTTCTCTTCTCATAATCCTGATAGTAATACTATTTCTTTTTTGTCTACATGTTAAGATATGTATACATATACGTATATCTTCAATAAGAGGGTGTGCGCTCTTATACATGAATGTCTGGAATGAACGATGGGGTAGCAGGAGGAGTGAGTTGAGATGGAGCAGTTTCTGGCGTGTGTATGTGCGGTGATGGTAATGTGAAAGTAAAACCAAATCGGAGGTAAACTGAAAGGAGGCAAAAAAGGAAAGAAAGAAATCCAGTGGAATATTTTGACCCGTTTGTATCCCTCTCAAAAAGCTCCTCTAAATGCCTGATCCTGTCAGTCTTCGTCACTCTTTTCTCTTTCTTGGCGTTTCCCCCTTTAAATTCTGGAATTTCCTCACCATTTCTTTTTCTTGCGTTGGACTTGGTCACGGAAAAAAGAGAGAAAGTGCAGTTTTAGTGAGTGTGCAAAGTTGTATGCTGTCAGTAGTGGATCTTTTTTCTTTCTTTTTGGTAGAAACGGCTTTCTAAGTAGTTTCAATTTTTTCTGGAACCCCAACCGTGTGACAAGAGAAATTTTATTTCATGATATGCTTCTCCACTTACAACAACGGAAAAACAACTATTTATTCAGTTTCTGGTCTCAATTGTATCAACATTGTGTCTTCTTGTCTTGTCGACTAGAGTACTTTTCATCTGCTCAAGTTAAATGTTTCTTTGTTTCTGACGTGTTGAAATGTTTGAAGCGGGGAAGATTTGTAGTGTCGACGAGAAGCGGTGAGGGACAAAAGAAATAGATAAAAATCCTAAAAACTTCATGTGAATTCATGATGACAAAAGTCATACAAAGGATTGGCCAGTTACCATTTTCTCCGGAATAGAAATATTTCTGCCAACAGTAGTAACAAGAATACATGGAATGAGAGTGGGCTCATTGTTTCATAAAAAGTAAATGTTTTCGCAAAACTATGTTGAATCTGCAGATTCTTTTTAAAAAGAAAATACTTTTTGCATAATTCCGCAAAAAGATTATCTTAGTTTGTAAACATAGAACAAACCTCTTTTCTTTGTTTCATTCCTCCTATATATAGGTATATATATATACAACAAGAATGGTTAGCCTTTACCAATTTTTACCATTTAATTCAAGAATGACGGAGTGAAAGCAGGTTGAAGAGGGGTTTTTAGTTTCTCGTGTTTAGTGCGAGTGTTTGCTTGACGTTTATTTTTTATTTTTAGAGGTTCGGATGTGAAAGGAAATTAAAGTCATAATATGCATACGCACCGAATGTTCTGCGTATAATTTAAATTAATGCTATTCTTCTAGTGAATAGAAATACTGTGAATATTTAATAGTAATAATAAAAAGGTACGCTAAAAAGGACGATAAAATGTCTTAATGATGGGAGGAGGACTTCCTGTTTCACCTAACTCTAGAGTTGCGATATTATAGCTGAACACTAGCACTAGTTAGTATTCGTATTTTCTCTTTTGTCCCTTTATCTATTTTACCTTCATTAGAAGTTATGGGTGTGTATATATTTGTTTATAGTATAGAAACGCGTATGTACATAATCACCTGCAAAATCACTCCCCTTTTCTCAAGATAGCGTTACCTTACCTTAGCTTTACCTGAAGTAGGGGATTGTAAAATAGAAAAAAAATGTATCCTATAGTAAATGCGTACAGCAAAAATAATAATATAATCCAGCCAGATGCATCTATTCTTATTTTTACACGGCTATTTTCCATCCTCGCTTTCCCCAATTCCTTGCATGTAGATAAGAAGATATGAAGGAGAGAATAGTAGGCGACGAAAAAACGGGAAAATATAAAGGGACTTTTAATGATGATGACACACCACAGTAATGTAACATTTTATTCTCTTTCCCATTTAAANGTAGGCGACGAAAAAACGGGAAAATATAAAGGGACTTTTAATGATGATGACACACCACAGTAATGTAACATTTTATTCTCTTTCCCATTTAAAGCGCCGCCACATTGTATTGTTGTTCGTACACAGAAGACTACTATTTTAGCCAGCTCAAGCATAATATATATTCTTGGGGCAAAATAGCTTGTGCATAACAAATAAAGATACATACTTGCGGGGAAAGCATTATACATATGTGTATGCCTCGCACTGTTTATATGTTTTCCTAAAGCAAGTCACAACCTGCACTGTAGATTTTCATCGGACTTTTACAAGGCGCATTATACTTTCCAGCTTTTCCTTCTGAAAATTACTTTCATAGTTTCCTTAATGGTCATAAAGATTCTAACGGCACATCATCAAACAAATTTCCCTATTTTTATTGTCATTGTCAAGTTTTTTCCATCTCATACGTTACGTTCAATCCAAGTGGATTTTCATCGGACTTTTACAAGGCGCATTATACTTTCCAGCTTTTCCTTCTGAAAATTACTTTCATAATTTCCTTAATGGTCATAAAGATTCTTACAGCACATCATCAAACAAGTTTCACTATTTTTATTGTCATTGTCAAGTATTCTCCATCTCATACGTTACGTTCAATCCAGTGTGCATAATGAGAAGTGCAATTCCGCATAAACGAACCGCTTTTCGCAAAAAATAAATGAATTTAGCTTATTATTATTTTGATTTACATTTTTCATACGCAGTGCATAAAGCATAGAATGCGTTTGCAGAAAAGGCGCTTTCTATCATTTCATATTTTTGATACGTTTGCTCAAAAATCTTATTAAAAAGTTTATAACGCAAGCATTTTCTGTAAACCTCTTATATTTTTTCCTCCTGCTCAGCAGCACCGTCAGCAAGAGATGGTGTAGATAATGTCTTAGTTTGCTCAAAAATCTTATTAAAAAGTTTATAACGTAAGCGTTCTCTGTAAACCTCTTATAATTTTTCCTCCATCTCAGCAGCACCGTCAGCAAGAGATGGTGTAGATAATGTCTTAAATGTACATGTCTATTTTGGCTGACACATATACTCGTCAAGTAATATGTGCTAATATTTTTAGCAAAAAGCCATTTGCCACAAATTAAAGGGAAAAATTTGATGACTTTGATGTGGGAAAGAGTTGACGAATTAACTATATACCATGTGTAGTGTGCAAAAAGTCACAAATTGGTTTATAGAGGCAGGAGATTAAAGTAATTGCATGATGTGATCAAGATCAAAGAGAGAGTAATACCATAGAAGTGGCAATTATTTACATTCACGAACACGGACTATTTCTTCTAAACTCATTATAGAACGCTGGAAATGGAAGAAAGACAAGTGAAAGGAGAGACACTCTGGAGACAGAGTCACGTACTTGAGGAGGAACAAGTCAAAATTCGATGCGAGAGTCAAAGCAAGTACCTACATATATAGTCACACAAGATGCAATAATATTTGTGTGATGTAATATTACCACCACCACCAACCAACAAACGCTGTTAGATGACTGTGTGGACCATGATAAAACGAATGCGAATTTTCTATTCAGCTTCTAAATTTCTCACAAGTCCATATTCTGTGTCCTTGAAGAAAAGTACAAGTAACATGAAATCACAAAGAAAAAAAGCTCACTCGTGTTGCCTCTATATTTTCCAGTTGAAACCAAACCAGCTCATTGATTTGGACCGTGTGGAAATAAACACGTTACTTGTTAGGTTTACTTTTTCAAGCCAAGTTAAAAGGAAAATAAAACGGCACTTTAACGGTGATGTATTTTATTTTGAATATTTTTGGAGAAAGCGATACTACCGACGGTTGTAGTCTCCAGTAGTGTCGTCTAGTGGTCGTCTAAATGTCAAAAGAATTCGTATTTTATCTCTGTGTGGTGGTGATAATAGCGTGAAGACATGCATGCAAGGTAGATGTTTTTAGGCAGGGTAGAATTGAATGTGTAGTATTTTTTCAGTTTTCCGGTATATAGGTTCAAGAAGGATTGCATTACTTGCTTAGTGTCTATATTCATCCTTTTTTACGCTTAACTTGTTTGGCTGCCGATGATGACGATGATACTGCTGATACCGTGACGTTTGCAACGTTCCGTGTTGTACTCACAATTTACACAAAATTCGCTGAAAAAGAAACGAGAGAAGAAAGAAAAAATGGTGATGGAACCGAGAAACGTTCAGTGTGTAATCTATAAAGTTGAACATTAAAGGAAACTGGAAAAGTGGAATGGGGCAGTGAAACTTGAACTCTATTGCCCTTTATCCGCTGGTTATTGCTTTCTTTTTTGTAACTGCTGCTGCTGTGCCGCCGCATGTGTGTGGTGTTTTGCGTAAATACGTATATATATCTTTTTATAAGTAGAAACACGTAAACTTCAACCGCGTGGACAAAACGTTGACAATGACAAGGATTAGCTTTGCATGGCTCCTCGGTTTTTTAGAGTAAAATCAAGGACCCCAGAGGGTGTGTGTGCTGTATAGAGTTTGTGAAAGGAGCACAAGGTACACACACACAAACACTAACAACACACAATATAGTAACAGTCGCATCGCATTCTTTAGTGGTGCGGGGTGGTAGTCGGATGTTCTCATGATATGCATGACTGGCCTTGGCTGTAGCCTTTATTTTGAAAATACAGCTTTTGTAGAAAAGAAAGATACCTTTTTGGTGATTGTTGTAGTAAAACGAGACAGCTTCCTAACGAAGAAGACCAAGCAAGTCTGTGAATGCAAACAAAGGAATTTCTGAAGGAAGCTTGTCGTCGAACGAAACTTCAAGGCTAAAGAGCTGATGAAATTTTTAGCATTTTCAATGTTTTCTCTTTAGCTCAGCATAAACACATTATGCATATAAGTGCTAAGTAAACAAGGATGCCATTTTATATAAGAAAAAGAAAGAAAACTATAGATGGTTTAAAAATATGTCATCGTCACGCCATACATATTCCTATACGTCTAAGCTGGCAAATAAAAGGTTCCCTCGAACGAAATGCTTGTTTGTTGTGCTTAAATATCTTTAACGTTTAATTTCATGATGTTTGTGCAAACTTCAAAAAAATCAAAAAATGTAGGTCATTTTTTTGTAAAGATGCATATAATATGGAACATTACTTATTTTTCTATTTTCAGAGACAGTTTCGGATTCAAAGAAAAGAAGAAAGCCTGCAAATTGATCAAAAAGAAATATCTGATTGGAGGCTTCTTGGAAAACTAAAAGGCTTTTCTGGATCGCGGTGACTGGAGACGCAAAGATTCTATATTTCTACTTTTAAACACTCATCATCGGTTTAGATACAAAAAAGGTAAGAAAACTTTCCACCCGACTTTAGCATATAAATATTTGCATGCTGTGTACTAGCACGGTTTATTTTATCATGATCGTCACGTCAAGTTGCTAGAAGGAGTTGGTAAATATTTACTGGGAAAGTGGTGATTTAGGTGAGACGGGTATGTATGCGTACGTATGCATATTGTTGTTATAAATGACACAATTTATTATTGAATACCAAAACACAGTATATACAAGATACTATTGAAAAACTTGTGCCGTAAGAGTATCTGGATCACATATTCATACATCCAGCATTCACTAAAAGCAGCCAAAATAAATCAAACAATTTTCTAAAGTTTTCCTCTTCCTTCTCGTCCTCGTCTTTCCAAACCGCACGCTTCTATAATAAATACATATTATTTATAGTTTTCAACATTACCGGGAAATAGCAGCAAAAAGTCAGTACAAGATACACAATAACTGTATAGTTCTTGCCAGGAAAGAGGAAAATGGAAGTTTTGTTGGTAGTTTACTTTGTGTAACTAATACATCAAGAAACTCGGCTTCTTCTCCTTGAGTAGTAGCACCGTACTACGTACATGCACAACAATTGTATCAAATTTCGTCAATCGTGTTTGACTTTTGCATCTTCTTCGTCAGTCAACAAAATTCTGTTTTCCCATTTACTCTCTATTTGCAGAACAAGTCAAGCTAAATCAGAGTACGGGCAAAAAAACTTTGTTCTCGTCGTCGACGGAAAAAGAGAAAACTGAGCTGGCAGATTGAGCCAAAACTTTTACTTCTTCTTCGCTTCGTTCGACCGAAAGAGAAACTTAACTATCGATAGAGACATGGTAGGCACTTATAAACGAGACCACACACAGCAACAAAAAAACTACTTGGTTGGGCGTCCCACTACCATGTCTTCTCAGTACTTTACTACTTGCTTGTGTATTGTGTATCGTTGTTGTTGCGGAAAAGTTTTTGTTTTCTGATAAACTAAACTAGTTGATGTCTTCTTGAAAAGACACAATACATGTAAAAGTACACATAATATATTAACGCTTTGCTTTTTTCCAAACGCGCAAAATTGTATCAGAAATTTCCCTCCCGCTGTCTTTGTCATCATTTCTTTTCTCTCTATGGTTGAGGCTGAACGCAGAGAGAGACGTGGCTTATATAGAACGTCTTTGGTTGAACGCTCAAAGTTTGAGATGCCTGCTGACTTGTTCAAGAGTGATTTTGTTGAAAGATGAGAAACTAAAGTAAAGGAAACAGTAACGTAAATAAGATTTCATTAAAGGAAATTACCATTTTAAATTGGGGAAAAGTAATCAACATATTTACGTCAGCAAAAGTCTTGTTAATTTTATCCAAGCGCGGAAAAGTTTACGTCTTAAAAACATTTTGGGCTAGAAAAATTTGTTGACATTTGAATATTACTGACCTATGGAAAAAATGTATTTTATGAGGTAGGTAGGTTCTCTCGGAAAGAAAGTAGAAGGAGGTCACATGTGTCATATAAATTTGATCGGATGTATTTTTTACCTACACAAGAAACTCTAAGATACTCTGAGAAAATTTGCGTTGCCTTCGACTCGTTCACTTCCATTTCTAACAAACTTTAGCAGACAGTAGAAATGTATAACCCTCATCTGCAATCAACATTCATGTCCATAATAATTTTGATCGGTAAGGACGTTTGTATGTCATGCCGTTAATATTGGCTTCATCGCTTTCTCTATCACAAAAAAGTTTTTGCCATACATGACATTTGTTGGCTCATCATCATCATGATCATGACTCGCTGAGTTGAAAAGATTGCTTACTGGACTTGTACGATAACGTACCTAGTTTCGTTTTTTGCTAAAACACCACCTTTGTTTTCAATGAAGCGTGTCTGTGTGGTATGTTGGAGAAAGAGTTGAGAAAAAAACATGTTGAAAATTTGGCACATTATACATTACATTATGATAAATGTAAGTAAAAGCATGGATATACGTGCCGGTAACATATTCTACGTTTTCGTTAAAGCAAACTAAACTTTTGCAGTTTGGATGTGGAATTACGTACCATTCTCGTAAACCATTTGGAAGAAATTGGGAAAATTTAGTTGGAATTTTAAAAAATAGTTCAGTTGTCGTTCGATTTGAGAGAAAGAGTAAGCTCAAAAGCATTTTTAAAGCTTATTACGTGATTTTGATAAGTGGGCGAAAGGAGCAAATTTGAGCATGATAAAAAAGTATAAAGACCTTCATGAGAAGCAAAGGAATAAAATATTTGGAAAAATAAAGTACAGAGGTACTTTTTTAAGCATTGCAGTTGCTTTGCAGGCACTGTTTTGTAATGTGATATGTGGCACATTTGCACAAAAATATTTAGGCAGTTGAGCAATTTCTATTGATTCTAAAGAGGAATTGATTTCAAGATGGATGTAAACTAATGGTGCAACTTTTTACGTAAAAGTCGAGCAGCACACATCTGCGCGTGAAAATTTTGAGGAGGTGGAAAGCGTATAAAGTAATTTTACTTTGAAATACACACATACAACCAGCCAACACATGGATTACATTATACAAACTGTGTTAGCTAAAAATTCTCTTTAACTTTAGAGAAACCAGATAAAAAAAACCTAGGAAAGGGGTCAATCGGTATTACATGCAGAATGGTTTATCATTCAATTTATATTCAATTCTCTGTGATCACCTGAGAAGAATACTAAAAATTCATTTAATTCAACACGATAGAACAGAAGATAATAAAAAGTCCACGGCATGCATGCAAAAAACGGAGAAGCATCTTTCATTTCCAACTTGCATCTTTCCTTTCTATACAGCTTCATGTTTTGCGAGTATGAGAGGTTGGTGTAGGATGCTTTCTCTATTGCAAACAAAAAGGATAAAGCATGCCCTTACTTTACTTGTTCAATATGTTGTTTGTCAATATTTTAAGCTACATGAGTGGAAGTAATAAGTAGTCCTTGAGCAGATAATTTGAATCCGTTTATAGATAAAACCAGCGTAACGATATATCATGGCTACCTTTTACCTATATCTATATCAACCTCATGAATGGACGAAAACAAAAGGAGGAAAACTTTTTAGAGTAAGCGGCTTTACATAATGATACGCGAAAGAAGGCAGGCAGAACGACTGCAAATCTACATAATTAGAGACTTCGGGATTTGACTTCATTTAACCAAAACGAATGCAAAATACCGCCAACTGGTAGAAACTTTACTTTAAAAGCGGCGTCCTTGTATACTTTTATTGTAAAATGTGGATCCACGTGTAATGTAGTATAAAGGTCTGCATGCTGTGTGTAATAGTCTTTGCCGAGCTCTGTATCCCTTTTATTGGACAAGCCTTTCAGCGTACTATTTTGTTGCAATGAATTTAAAAGCTGAATGTCTGTCTTTCTATATCTGTGAAGAAATGTGCAAGTAAATGAAAATCTGAGCACAGCGGTATAGTGTCCCTTTTCTACATATTTTCCTTTAATTTAGTTGGGCTTATGCACGGGCTATTAAACGGGGCTTGAGACAGAGTGGTTGAGTTGAGTAGAGTGTGACTTTAAAGAAA
>JAANSP010001403.1:0-15514 GCA_036850745.1 Homidia socia
TACGTCCGACGTGGTGGTAAATTCCATTTTCTGTAAACTTTCCGGTGCCATCCATCTCCAGGGCAAAGGCTCCTGACTAGTCTTCACGTACTCGTTCATCTCATACAGTCGGCGAGATAGACCAAAGTCAGCAATTTTACAGGTCAACTCGGATGTCAGCAGAACATTGCGTGCAGCAAGATCTCCGTGAATCACTCGTTTTTCAGCAATGTACTCCATTCCAGAGGCAATTTGATGAGAAAATCCATACAACTCAAACAAAGACAATGCATCTTCTGCAACATTTTCTTGATTTTGTCGAAGGTGCTGTAAAAGGCAGCCATTTTTGCAGTATTCAATAACAATGTACAGCTTCCCATTGCCTATGCCTTTGGTATGCGCTCCCAAGAAAGATACAATGTTCAAGTGTTCTCCGATATGGCAGAGTATCTTCAGTTCCGAAAGCGTACTTTTAAATTGCTCTTTTCCACAATCCGAGCGTGGAATTTTGATGGCAACTTCAATTCGTTTTGAGAGAATGCCTCTATGCACGACTCCGAACTGCCCACTGCCAATAACTTCTTCTGTCTGAATGTCCTTGAGTGGAATTTCGTAGGTTTTGGGAAATTTCATGCTTCCAAAGTCCAGGTAGGTCTCGTTTGCATTTGAAGGGTTAGGCTGCTCACCTCCGTGGTAAAACTGACGTATCTCTCCCTGCGTTAAAATTTTTGTTTTTAGTTTGTTTTGATACAACAGTAGAGCCGCTACTGTCAATACGGGAAGAAATACAATAGGCCCGATTATTATGAAGTAGACGGCATTGGAATTTTGCTCTGGTAGTGGTACTGGTTCTGGTAGAAAAATTCTTGATTCCCGGTGAGAATACTCTGAAACAAAAGGAGTAATCAAATCTGCATCCTAATACTATCATTATGCTAACAAGTCAGTATTGTAAGTCAGAATTTGCATGGTGTAGCCACCTTACCGTCTTCTCTGTTGACGAAATTCGAGATGTTGCTTAAATCTGCGTAGCTATCGGGGTACCACCAAGTGTTTGAGCAATCTGAAGAGGTTTCTGCTCCAATTGCGTGAACAATGAAATATCTTATTTTGTATGCAGCACTGTGTTGGTTGACGTCATTCAGAAATCTCAAAAATTTCTCCATTTGATTCGCTTTTGAGCAAATGTAGTTGAGCCTGAACATCACCTCAACTCCATTTCCTGTTTCTCTTTCGATGGACAAAAAGTGCTCCATGTACGATTTTGTATAAAACATTGTGCCTAAATATTTTTCCATCCAATCTAAATCTGTGTTATCTGGCACCACTGGTGCAGTATTGCAAACTACATAACTCACTTGAGGCATGAATGGCAGCCTTTTTAATGCGATTACTTGGGAATCGATCTCATGACTGCAGTTAGAGACGGTTACTCCGAAATTAAAAGTAGAACTGTATTGAATGCCTTTCCACAGGTTCTGTCGCTTTTCAGATAAACTAGATATAGACTCCCAGTTACTCACATGTACTCCAGCATTTGTACGTGTACTTGAAAGGAGCGTACGGATGTTTTGCTGTAGGTCGTAAATTTCCACTAGTGGAACATCTATGTATACGACTGGTTTAGAAGCATTGTTGTTACTTGGGGCGTCAGCCCCAAGTACTTGCTTGACAAGCTTGAAGTCTGATTGGCTGACCGCAATTATTTCAACAGAAGAGAATCGTGACATAACCACGTCTAGCAAAGTTTGCAATTCAGTCGTTGATAACGTTAGGTTTTCACGTAAGTTAGTTTGAAAAGTAGCTCCAGAGAGCCGGTTTTCCAAAAAATTAATATTAGATCCCCTTGCGTCCTTAGTTCTTCGAAGACAAGTGTAGGTCATGGGTAGTTCATTTTCTGTGGTTGATGGTGTATTTGATCGGTAGGGAACTGGAAACTTTAGTCCAACTTTTTGGAGTTGTTTGTCTGTTTTTACAGAATCCCAAAGCCCCAAATCATTGTTTGGGAACATCGGCACCAATCTAGACCACCCTTGAATTTTTGCAAATGAAAATAAAGTTTGGTAATATTCTTTAGATTCCCTTACTTCAGGGGAACAATATGATGATTCCATGAATGAATTGGCGGAGAGACCTGTGAGCAGGATAAACTTTTTACTTGGGTACAACCTTTCATAATGTTGTTTTGCATGGTCAATTTTGTTGAGAAGCGTAAGAACATCCTGCGGTTTTTCAATGCGTCCGTTAACAACAACCTTAACGTATTTTGACATGTTGAAAAGTGTGCCACATACGTTTATCGTTTCGCCGATAATTGCTGAAACGTTGGCAGTTTCAACATTTATGGGACGTAAATGATGATTAATTTTGCTGGCGCAACCAACATCAACATTTTGAGAACGTAGTAAGTCGGCTGCCCTTGTCAAACCGTCAACTTCTTTGAAATTTCCCGGCTGTAAATATACCGTTTCAATCGTTATTCCTACTGTACTGTTTCGAAGAATTTCTATGATTTTTACAACTTGCTTGTATATTTCCAGTTTTTGGCCTAATTTATCCAACTGAATGCTCAACGAAGTGTTTGATGGTTGATCAAATTGGGTTGGTGTATTTTTAGTTGATGTTTTGCAGATAACGGAAAGCGAACTAAGCACTTCCAGAAATGGATCGTACACTAAGGTATTTTGAACATTAGAAAGAATCAATTTCACGATTCGTTGGTGCCCACATGCCAAAAGTTGCTTATCTTGCGACGATGCATTTTCAAATTTTTCGAATATCATATGACTATAACTTGGTGACACATTATGGTGAAAAAACACATTATTAGGTACAATGTGTAATTGTTTTAAAGTGGGACTGAAAATGAACACTTCATTGCCACTATTTTGTTTGGAGAAGGCGTACAAATAAGTTGTCAAGAGCGCGTTATACTTATCATAGTTGTCTGTACTTATTGTTGCATTCCAGTTCACATTGTGAAGTCGGATGTACGGAGTACAATACGGACAGAGGTTTTGAAGTAACTCTCTATTTTTGTCAATCAAATTTTGTACGTGTCTCGAAAAAAATCCATACGAAAGCATTGTTGTCTTCGGATTTACGCGAATTCTTAAAATTGTATGATCCAAATAATCCAAAAGCGGAACCTCTACTTTTTTGGCACAAGCTTCAACGACCTTATCATTGTATTCTATGCCCACCTTTATGGACTGTTTGTTGCTACTAATTTGTAACTCGTTGATTAAAATGTGGTGCAGATATTCGTATCTGCAAACTAGGATATCTCGTTGCAAAATTGTTACTGATTTAATGAAGGATTTATGTGTTTTCAGCAAATTCAGAATGGTGGTGTTAGTAACGGGTGAATCTTTCAATGCCAGTATGTTTGCTTTGGTTGCTTTAGCACTGAAACTAAAATTTAGTCTGTTATACCCTCAGTAAACTTATTATAATATCAGATCGGGTCGGGGGCGTTTCGTCGGAGTACATTTTCCTCAGATGTAGAATTATTTCCTCGGATCCTTTTTCCTCGGCAAACATTTAGCGCGGTTGGGTTTCATGTGGGGTCACGGCCATTCGCCGGAATTGCTTTTTGCCCGAGTCAGTTTTTTACCAGAATCACCTTTAGCCCAATTAACCTTTTGTCGGAATGACATTTTGCCCGAGTGGCCTTTTGCCGGAATGACCTTTTGCCAGAACGGTTTCTTCTTGATTGTTTTAGCAAATACACTCTCCTCCCTAAATGCACTCCCCGTTACAAGATTACATATGAAACTTTATTCGTACTTTTACTTCAGTAAGCTTTGAATTTACATTAAAGAAAATATTATCAAGTTTAAATTCCCGTTACCAAGTATGAAGAAGAACTGAAAAACAAGGATGCGAACAGAATAGCGTATTTGCAAAGGCAATCTTGATAAAATCGTTCAGGCAAAAGGTCATTCCGGCAAAAAGCCCCTCAGGCAAAATACCACCCGGCAAAAAGTCATTCCAGCAAAAGGCCACTCGGGCAAAAGTTGATTCAGACAAAATGTCACTCGGGCGAAAGGTGATTCTGGCAAATGGTCATTCGGGCAAAAAACTGACTGGCAAAACGCGATTCCGGCAAATGGCCGGACACCTTTTATGTGACAAGTACGTACACGCGGAAGACCGAATACATGTCACAGTTCATGAAAAACCGCTTGAAATTTTATACATATGCGTTAAATTTTATACGCGCTTTAGGAAAATGTAGGATACAATCAGGTTATCCGTTTTTGAACACATTTACACGTACTCAGTCGTAAGGGTATCCGCGTGCGGGCACATATGTGCTAGCAATAGCATACCTGTTACGTGAAAACCATCCGAGCAAAATTTCTGCCGAGCAAAATGAAATCTGAGGAAATAGTCACCCGAAGAAAATGTCATCCGAGGTAATTGTACATCCGAGGAAATGCCCGGCTACGATAAAATCCCTTCGTTTGCACACTAAACCTTATTACATGCATGCTTTTAAAATCTTCAAAACTCCAAAACAGGAGATTGTAGGCCGGAGTACTTAAAAGCCACATTTGTGCGCATTTGTGTTTTTTTCTGCTAAATTTGCGTAGCTCTCTGACAAAAACGTTTACGGAGAAGGCTAATGTGTAATGATTTGGAACGGTTTGCAATGCGCGCCATCAGTAATTTTAATTTTATTGTGACCGGAAGTCGGAAAGCCGATATTTTTTTGTCGGAGTAACCATGTCGAACAAAAAAAAACTCAAGAAGGAATTTTATTGCCTTTTTGAGTTTATTTTTTTGTTCTACGTGGTTACTCCGACAAAAAAATATGGACTTTCCGCCTTCCGGCCACAATAAATTCTGATTAAATTTGTTATGTGTCTATATCTTTTGATAGCTTTATCCATTTGAATACTGGCTATCTTCTGGTTCTTTTGGTTTTGCTCTACAATTTGTCAATTTAAGTAGAGGCCTTTTAATCAAGACATTACTAAAAAGCCTCTGTTAAAAATTTAAAAATTGTAGAGCAAAACCAAAAGTTCCAAAAGGTAGCCAGTATTTGAAATGATAAATCTATAAAAAGATGTGGAAACATATCGAACTTAATCAGTGTTTAAGATTAAGATTACTGATAGAGCTCATTCAAACTCATTATAAAACTGTATGGACCCTTACTATGACAAAAATGAAGCCGTAAACGATTTATGAAATCACTTCAAATCATTTATGCTTACTGGAAGTTAAATAGACAAATCACGCTTTCGACATTAAAAAGGACACTGGAAACTAAAAGAAATGTTTTAGTACTTCTGGCTTAGTGTGCTAAAGACGAAGAAATTTCATAATTACTTTACAAGTCCATATACGAGGGTATTATCTCGGAAGATGCGCCTACTTTATTTCATTCTCATTTTCCAACAATACGGCACATTAAATAATTTTTTCCCATGTTATCTACCCAGAATCTCCCTTTTTTCAAACCATTCCTCAAGACCAAGAACCCTACGCAGACGAATGCCTGACTCCAATGTCTTAAAATTGTTTCAATATTTTATATAGCTAAACACCTTTTTTGAACATAACTGATAAATAAATTAAATTGGTAAAAGAAAGCAACTACAGAATACCCACCATAGGCAGTACCCAGAATGGATAAGTTGAGTCCTAGTGTCTTCCTTACTCCCTAAGCGGCCACCACAATTTGGTATAGTGCATTGTAAATACGATTTTCTTATTTATTATTATCTGATTTCCTGACAAGGACAAACAATTTTTTGACTTAAAATGGCGTAAACTTACGCTAACATGGGGGTAATTGTGCAAATAGGGTTGCCGTTTTTCGTTTTCAATTTCCGTTTCGTTTAGGAGTAAAAAACGAAACAAAAAACGAAAACACTTTCGTTTTTCGGTCAAAAACGATACAAAAACGCGTTTTCGTTTTTTCCATAATACCCTTATTATTTGAAGATTTAAACGCAATACTACTCAAGGGTTTGGTGATCAAGACTTTTCTAAAAAGAAAAGACATCTTAAAAATAAAAAATGAGACTAAAATTATAAATATGGATAGAATTTAGTCACATTTGTATTAAATAGTCAATGTGTGTCACGAAAAATTTTGTATTTCTGCAAAAAACTCATGAAAAACTAGCATGTTTTAAAAAACGAAAACTATAAACGCGTTTTGCGCTGTCGTTTCTGGGTGAAAAACGAAACGAAAAACGAAAACGACTAAAAAACGAACGAAAACGAAATTAAAAACGATAAACGAAAAACGCGGCAACCATATGTGCAAAAACTATATTAAGTGTTTCCCAATCAGCAGCCTAGAAAATTTATGTGGAATCGTTGAGATTCTAGCTGTCTAAATTTGATTTGCGATGTGTGATTTAACTAAATGTGCCTCGTTGATAGCATTTTTATTAGGTCTTAGTTTTGTATTACTTACCAGTTATTAGTTAGCACTTCAAAATTACTGGTACAACCGACTTTTAGCAAACTAATCCAGCATTGGATCGACATTATATTTCATAGACTAATTTGCACATTAACTGGAGAAAGGCATTTTGAAATATGTTTCACCTTGATCAAATGTATCTCAAAAAGTAAAAATCATGGTGCTAATACCATAATATAGCCATTCATTCAGGAGCCCCAATCATTCTCTACCAGATGACATGCAAATGGTTACGATTGAGGAATAAATATTTGTGGTTCTACTTTTAAAAGTTGATGCTTTTTCCAAGATAATGCCCTCGTAAGTTGGTGGCATTTTTCATGATGGACATGCACTGCACTAAATTCGCCAGAACGTTTTTTTACTTTTAAACATTAATATTTTTAGATAGTTTTATGATAAAAATCAATACATTATTGAGATTCCTTCTATCCCGATGAAACGGTAATAGTTATCAGAAACGGCATCTAAAGCAAAGGAGATATTTTTAAATTTAGAAACAAATTTTTGGCTTTTCAATTATCTTGTAAATATATACCATTTGCTACAAAGTAGTAGTTTCCCGATGTGTTGACTTCCCGAACATATAAATCCTTAGGTAAAATCTCGGATGTGTTGGGTTGTTTGTTGGTGCGAATAACCTCCGTCACATCGTACACAGTTATTCCTTTGAACCATTTTATCCCATCTTTGTCGCCGGGTACGTTGCCTGTTTCCTTGTAAAAATATCTTTTTTAGTTTTTGATAATTATCTTTAGTTCCTCCACACTTAATAGATTTATTACTGTGTATGCTTACTGCATGAAATGCCGAAAACTTAAATAGTATCAAAATGGCAACTATATGTACCACAATGGGATTTGGGTACCACGCTGCCGCCATTGTTAACGGGGATTTTTGATCAAACTTTATTAATCTGTTAAAAATAGTACATAAAACTGGACTGAAATGAAAACTTGTTACGTACTTAAACAACTGTAAAAAATTAAACGGGTTGGATTTTCACAGCAAATTACCATGTTTTCTTTCTTTTTCTTTCTATGCACCATGAACATCCGTTTTTAGTGTTGTTTGACATTTTCCTTATAAATTTATGATAAGAACATCGTTCAAACCATAACCGCAGTATTTTGTGACGGTTTGAAAAGTAAATTCCACGACTAGCGACCAGCGACTATTTGGTTCCTGCGCATGCCTCGTTTAACCAACAACATCCTCCTTAATTTCTAAGAGATTTAATGTCGACGGAGCCACAAATTTTTTGTTTTTGTAAAATATGCGAATAAAAGCTGGAATAAATAAATAAAAGTTGGAATTTCATAACCAAAGCCTAGTCACAGTCATTTTTTCCATGTAATACTCTACCCAATGTAGCTTCTCATACGCTGCTGCTCACCGACAAGGAAGGAAAAGTATCGCATTACCAAAAACTATTGTTCATTTAATTTTATTTGAAACATAAATTGTGGTAAAATATTTCTTTGAGTCTTAAAGTAATACATGAAAAAATGTATCGTCATTGTAACATAGTTTCGCTAATAATTAGAGACCCAGGCAAATACTTTGTAAAAAAGTAGTCAATATGATTACTGTTTTTAACGCATACTGTCCAGACACACTAAGGTAAAAATGTACAAATGGTAAAACGATTAAGCATAGCACTATGAAGCTTATTACGGATAATGACAAGCTTTATCGAAAACATAAAAACTGCCCGTAGTCCCAAAGTGCCTACCTAATAAAACAATTACAGAAAAAGGTTAGACATGCAATTATTATAGACAATAAACAGAAAGTGCATGTTTAAGGAAGGTTTTACGTCTATCTCGTATTAAAAATATAGATTTCAATTTGTGTGCTGATGGTACTAATAAGCATTACACTGACATTTCTACTGGTAGCGTAAACAACACGTTTTCTCGTCCAATTAAGCCGAACAATATAAATCAGTAAATCAATAAATTTTCAGTGTCACCTGATCCGCTCCGCGAAATATCGACCTTTACTTAGTGTCAAAAAGTAGCATTTTATAGCCCAGTATTCACACGCCCGAATACTAGGAGTGAAGCATGACATCCTGATGTCTCTAACTTAGTTTTCATGTAAATATGGTCACCAGGAGGTGACCAGATATAATATAAAGAGCCTGTAGAACGGTCGTGGTCTTGAGTAACCCCACTGATGAGTGGGAAATAAATTCTTTTGATAGGTAAGGTTGTAACGCACACTTTAGCCCTTTGCTTTACACATGCATTACCCACAAGGGAGCATGTAGCCTTCATCACCACCACTCTTGCTGCTTCTACGGAGTTCGCCAACAACTACTACCACTGCCACGGCTGCTAGATTTTCGTGCACCCATTTCGTTGTAAGCATCCTACCAGCACTACTGTACTACTACTTTCACATGGTATTACTGCTCCGGCAGTTCCTCTTATTCTCTTGCCTTCTACACAGGCATCCTACCTCGTAGGTAGCTCTATTGGCCTACAACTGCCAACACACTACCAATTCTCATTAGATTTCTCTTTCGACTTGCCTGGTCAAGAGCTATTACGCTCAATCTGCTGCTTCAGCAGTAGGGATATTTAATCAGTCTGGCCTTCTGCCATTTAACGCTGCCTTTGAGCAGTAAGAGCCTATAAGGCTTTTTTATTGTTTGTTCTTTGGCTGTTAAGCCAGTTATTGTAATTATGATTTTACTGGTATTTTATTTGAAAAAAATTGACTTATGTGACTTTCTTTTACCAGTAATTTCCTCAGTTCTCTGTGTTGTGCAAATTACTTTTATTGACTTCACTCCAGTAGCTGGTCACTACTCATTATTGCTTCACCGTACCTAGTAGTTTTCGAACCTTTTCCTTACTGCTAGTGGTGTTTGCAAGCCATGTAAGCAACCCACGGTCAGGGTTCTTGTCTGCCATGTTAGCGAGAAGCCCTAATTTTCTACACAGTCATCCCCGTAAAAAAGGGACAAAAATTTCAATGGTCCTAATGTTTAACATTTTAGTCATCTTCTGCAAACGGTCGTTAGAAAAAGATTTGTTGCTCGTTTATAGGATTAGATAAGAGATTTTCTCACTCTCTCTAAAGATTTCACTGATTATGCAGATACAAATACCAGAAAAATGTAGAAAATAAGTACACAAACAACTCTTATTATGGTCGAAATAAATTTGTGGCGGGCTATATAAGTTGCTATGGTGTGCATGCCGCTCTAGGAGTTGTAGCAAGTGTGGGAGTCAAGGAGTCTGTAGCTGAGAGCACAATCACTCAATCTTGTTGTAGTTGATGTCGAGTTTTGGTACTTTTGGTTAATAAAGATTATAGTTAAATAATAATTAACCCTCCGCCTAGTTAGTGCTCATTGATTGTATAGATTGTAGCTTATCAGTCGGATAAGCTAACATCGTGTTATCTGGAGAATAGCATAACATAACATGGTGGCAGTGTGGTTTCACTATCACTATATCACTAGTGATTTTTAATTTTCTGGTGCGATTTTTTTAATTGGTTTAAACAATCAATTAAAATATAAAGATGTCAAAGGAATCTTTCTCGGCACCATTTTCGTTTCAGCCCAAGGGTTGGCCTGCGTGGAAGCTACGTTTCGAGCACTACTACGAATTGGCGAAACTCGATAAAGAAAAAGAAGGATTTCAAATAAGTGCACTACTCTACTCCATAGGGGATACGTCAGAAGAGGTACTTTCTACTTTAAAATTCGCCGCAGGACGACAAACAGAATTACAAGGCGGTCATGAAAGCCTTTGACGCCCATTTCGTCGGAAAACGAAATGTTGTGTACAAACGTGCTATGTTTTAGTCAAGAAGTCAACGCAAAAGGGAGACAGTGGAGGAGTTTGTTCGAGTACTACACACAATGTCGGAGCATTGCGACTACAAGGACCTACGGGAGGAGCTCGTGAGGGATCTCTTGGTGTCGGGAGTATCGGATAGCAAACTGTCAGAGAAGCTTATGCTGATGGAATCAATTAATTTAGAAAAGGCTGTGGAAGTGGCAAGACAGTGGGAAACTGCAAAGCGGGAAACTAAGGAGCTGAACGGGCAAAGTTCTGTGGATGTTGACCGTGTCCACAACCAGCATCAGAAATCCAAGAAGGGGAACGGAAATATATCTTCAAATAACAAAGAACAGAAGTAGCATCAACATAATGAGAAGAAGAAAGTCATATGTTGGAATTGTGGATAGGAGGGGCATAAGTTACCGGAGATGGACATGTGTCCTGCAGCCAATGCTGTTTGCAATAAGTGTCAGAAAAAAGGGCACTATGCAAAATGCTGCCGAGACAAAGACGTGAAGCAAGTTAGTGTCAAGGAGGACGTCCATGAATATAAGCACTTGTTTCAAGTGAACACAGCCGGTGAACGGAAGAAACGTTGGAGTGAAGTCATTCAGCTCAATGGGATTGAGGCAGCGGTGAAACTGGACACATGAACAGATGTGACCGTCCTCCCATACGTTGTGTAGAAGAAAAAATTCCCAAAGGTTCGTCTTAAGCCTACCGATGTACGATTGTGGGGAGCAACGGAGGATCGCCTACTGATAGAAGGAACCTTTTGGCTCAATCGAAGATTCGAAGATCGAAGGCTCAATTGAAGCATAAGAAAGCTCATAAGGAAGAGATCTTTGTGGCAAGGAGAACTGGAGAGACTTTGCTGAGTCGAGATGCCTGTGAAGACCTAAAACTGGTGTTTCGAGTCAAGGAGGTAAAAGAAGAGCCTTTGATTAAAGTGGATCCACTAATGGAGTTTCCAGAGCTTTTTCCAGAGGATTGGGAAAGCTGAAGCATGAGTACTCCATCAAGTTAAAGCCTGATGCCAAGCCCTACGCTGTGAATCATTGTCGAAGATTTTCACTGTCTCTGATAAAAAAGCTAAAGTGGGAGTTGGATGACATGGTAGCGAAAGGGGTGATTGAGCCAATAGATGAGCCGACACCGTGGTGTGCTCCGTTGGTGATTACTGCAAAACCCAACGGCTCAATTCGAATTTGTGTAGACCTTCAGAAGCTGAACGAGGGTGCTGAAAGGGAACTACACATGCTACCTATGGTCGAGCATGAATTGGAAAAACAAAAAGGAGTCAAGTTCTTCACTAAACTGGATGCCAATTTAAGATTTTGGCAGATCCTGCTCAGCAAAGAGTCAGCAAAACTGACAACGTTTATCACACCTTTTGGACGCTATTATTTTATGGGGTTGCCGTTTGGAAATAGTTCAGCACTAGAACACTACCAGAAGAGGATAACCGGGATACTGTGAGGATTGGAAGGTGTCGTATGCCTGATGGACGATACATTAGCCTGTGGATTTACCAAGGAAAACATGACAAGAGGCTGAGAGCAGCTCTTTCCAAACTGAGGGAAAGCGGATTAACACTTAATTTGAAGAAGTGTCACTTTGGAGTAAGAAATGTTCGATTCCTTGGCTACATTGTGGATGAAAATGGAATTCACCCAGACGAGGAAAAGGTCAAAGCAGTTATGAAGATGGCAGAACCGAGAAACGTGACAGAAGTGAGGCAGATCTTGGGTCTTTTGAATTATCTGGCCAAATTTGTGCCCAAAATGTCAGCTGTTCCCAACCCACTCCTTGCTCTTCTCAAGGCTGATGCTGTATGGGAATGGGGACCACTGCAGAAGACCGCATTTAGTGAAGTCACGAAGTACCTGTCCAGCGAACCTGTACTTGCTGCATATTACATGCGGAAGGAAAAGATTGTGTCCGTGTTTCATCGTTTGGGATCGGAACAGTTTTGAAGCAGAAACAAGAAGATGGCAGTTGAAGACCCGTCAGTTATGCTTCTCGAACCTTGACAGAAACGGAAAAGAGATGGGCATGTGATAGATTCCTTGATTTTCTTATCGGACTGGAGTTCAGCGTGAAAACGGAGCACAAACCTCTTCTCGCAATTTTCAAGACAAAGGAATTGGGAGATCTGACGCCAAGACTGCAGCGCTTCCGGATGCGGATGATGATCTTTAGATTAAGGATATTTCACACTCCAGGGAAAGATTTGCTAGCTGCTGATTATTTGAGTAGTCACCCACTTGAAGATGTCAGCCCGTACGAGTTGGAGAGCGAAGTTCAGGAACCCGTACGCTGTGTTGTCTATTGTATTGAAACCAGGAAGGACAACTTGCTGGTGAAAGATATGGAGTATATTGTGCATGGGTGGCCAGACAAGAGAAAATTGGACAAGGAATTGAAACCATATTATGAAGTCAGTGATGAGCTAGCCGAAGTGGACGGATTACTCATTTAAGACTGTCGCCTCGTCATACTATATCCCCAGAGGAAGGATATACTTTGTCGGTTATACGAGGGAAACCTTGCAATTAATAAGTGAAGAGCAAGGGCAAGATGTTGTGTTTGGTGGCCTGGGATATCTACAGAAATTGAAGAGATGATCCGGAGATGCGAAGTTTGCGCACAGGAACGACCAGCCAAGCACCAACTTCTTATGCCTAGTAAGTTTCCGGAAAGGCCATGGCAGAAAGTGTGCATGGACCTGTTCTACCTTGAAGGAAACTAGCACCTTGTCGTTGCGACTTTTAAGCAAGATACCCTGAAGTTGTCACGTTGTCAAACATGACGGGAGATTTGGTCATCAGGCACCTCAAGGCTATTTTTGCAAGACATGGAGTTCCAGAAGTAGTCTACAGTGACCACGGTACGCAGTTCAGTCCAAATGCTGCATCCCAGTTTCAGGATTTCGCGAAGGAATATGGATTCCAGCACAAAACTTCAAGCTCGAAGTTTCCACAGAGCAATGGATGTGCTGAATGCGCTGCGAAAATAGTGAAAAGAGCCATGAAGAAGAACGTGGATGTACAGAAAGCGTTATGGGAGTACCGTGCTACACCACTGGCAAATGGATATTCGCAAGCTGAACTGCTGTTTGGAAGGAAACTGAGGACTACCTTGCCATGTACACTACAAGCTTTACGGCCAATCCCAGTGAACGCCACACAGCCACGTGAGTTTGAAAATAAACGTCCGGAGAACCAGAAGAGGAACTTCGACCTGCGTCTCGGAGCGAAAGACAAGAAAGAGTTCTTGAGAGGGGAGAAGGTGTGGATACACGACAGGCGCGAGTGGGGAGTGATCTTCAAGAAAGCAGGATCTTCACGTCCATACTGGATGAAGACGGACAGTGGAAACTATCGGAGGAATTGCTTTCACTTGGAATCAACTGGGCAGGTTGTGGAAGAAGAGTTCGACATAGACATTGAAATGGATCAGCAGGATCCCATCAAAGCTCACCAACAACCGGAAGCTGTCCAGCAGGAAACACCACATCGTCGTGGGAGTCGAAGTCGCTATGGGCGCCGTTACAGACCCGTGGATAGATTTAAGCCATAATAATTCTCAGAAACCACCATGGTTGTTTTCGTTTAGTTAGGAGTCTTTCTAAAGACTCGTTGAAATAAGAATGAATCAGATTATCGTAGGGAGTAAAAGCCCTCCATAATTGTCATGTATATTAGGCAGCGCCATGTACAGGACCACGTAATATTTTGTGGTGCATTATCATTCCGGAATGATAATGCTCAAACTTGTTGTGAATTAGCAGGTAGCTATAGAAGTACGTTTGTTTGTTTGTGAATTTTATCGTAAAAGTAGAAAAGTGCCGTCGACGTTACGTTCAGTAGAAAGGTCAAGAGGTCATCGGAAAAGAGGAAAATTGTGGGTATAAAAGGAGCGGGTTTGCTCATTTTCAAGTTAGTTACACCTAAGACATTACGGTAGAATCTTGTGTCAACTCCGGGTGTCAGTCGTCAGTGTGCCGAGCTGATCATTTGTAATAAAGTTTTGATTGAAAGTAAATTATTGTGTGCGTGTCGTTATTTAGAAAGTAAGTAATTTTCTTAAATAGCGGCCTATCATCCTCATCATCCGCCATTCAGTGCCTTATCTGCTTATCCAGTGATATTTCCTGAATCTACTGTGTAGTTAAAAGCGTTATCCGTAAAATTGACGTCTGAAGGCGTCTGGCGAACCACTAGTCCTTTTTAATCATCATCGTTGGTCAGCGGATTGTGGCCGTTTCCAACAATAATTTAGGTTAATTGATTATGTTATTTATCTTTTGAGGGAAGATGTGGCGGGCTATATAAGTTAGGCGGCATGGTGTGCATGCCGCTCTAGGAGTTGTAGCGAGTGTGGGAGTCTGAAGCTGAGAGCACACGCACTCAATCTTGTTGTAGTTCATGTCGAGTTGTTGTACTTATGGTTAATAAAGTTTATAAATAAATAATAATTAACCCTCCACCTAGTTAGTGCTCATTGATTGTATAGTTTGTAGCTTATCAGTCAGATAAGCTAACATCGTGTTATATAGAGAATAGCATAACATTACAAAGTTTTTGTTTAATTTAAGAAAATGCAACTTGCTTTACTTCTCAGGTCGACGAAGATCTGATATAGTAATTGGGATTATTTGACATATGCCACCTTCTCTACAGCTTTCTTTCTTAGTTACATTTTACATCTTTTAGTTCTAGAATTTGAAAAACTGCGTGTGTGGGAAGACCTACAAATTAAACGATGAAGTCAAAAAAGTCTGGACGCAAATATAACACTTGGCATTTTCCATAGAACACCAATGTATACCTACTGGTATGACATATGCGTATATATTATAGATTATTTTGTTGAAAAGTAGAATGCGCTTTGTTAAAGCATGTCGAAATGACACTTGAGTAAAGCCGGAAAAATAATATGATCTAGCTACGTATTACATGTTTATACCTTGTGCATACCTAGTTATAAAAACGCTTGTTTTAATGACTCGTTAAAACTTGCCATATTTACATTCGTCGACGCCACAATATGAGGATAAGGAATCAGGAAAATTTATTCCGGAATTTCTGTTTGTTCTGTGGTTTACCAGAGGGAAAATATCAATGAACAATAAACTATGGCCATAGCTTCACCTTTAAAGGATTAGGTAGCAAATTATACACACAAAATCCAGGGGCGGCTGCGTCCTGCAGCGTGTCTCCTTGCGCAGAGTGTACTCTTTAGTAGACAGTCTACTTACCCCCTCTAAATCGGACAA
>JAANSP010001404.1:0-15510 GCA_036850745.1 Homidia socia
CCTCAAAAACACATACTTACTCGTGAAAACACAAATGAAAGCACAAATAATGAAAACGTACATATACATAAGTACAACCTCAATAAAGCCACAGCAAATTTGTTGTGATAAAGTTGAAACCTTGAAACTTTCAATCAAATAAACATACTACGTCATGATCAATATGGCGGTTACGGTTCCGCGCTCCTAAATAAAGCACGCTGTAGCACATTTTCCTCCCGTAGTTGTTGTACTGAGGTGCTGATCTCCAAACATGGACGTTGTGTACATGAGCGGCTTGTACTTCGAGGAAGTTGACCGAACAAAAGCACAAAATTAAAAGTATGCTGGAGTGGCTGATCGATTCTTACATTGAATCAGTTAAAATTGGACAAACAAGTGTCTAGAGATGTTTGTAAGTATCATGAAAGCAAAGCAAATAAATTGTCCAATTTTGAAACTACTATTTCTTGTATATTTTGATTACCTACACGTGACGTGATCCAAACAGAACCATGTGGTTTTCTAGAATGTGCAAAGGAATCAATTTCTAACAGACACTGCTCTCATTAAAAAGGTCAGCTAATCAACTCAACTACTATGAAATGCTACTTATTATTAAACAAGTCTTGCAATATTACAACGCATGTATGGTCATTTCGTCAAACGTGATAATTTGATGCATGCGTTATATTTCTTCCATCTGCGTCATAGCCACTAATTATTGGCGTCGATTTTCTTGTTACCGTATTAAGATTATATTTTTACTCATTTCTGTGAGATTCAAGGAAAGAAAAAATGGATGAATACTAAAAATGATATGTTTTTGGTTTACTCAAAAGTTGTAAAGATTTAGCAATTAAACATTGGATAAGATCTACACGAATATTTCAATAGTGTCAACTAGAGTCATGGGATAGTTTGATAGTCTGACTTAATGTAGTGCTATGAAGTTCTTATATTCTTACAATAAGGAGCGGTATGGATTATATAGACAAGTAAGTACTTTGTATAATTGGGCTGAAACCGAAAGTTCTATCAGTATTAACTACGTAATTTAGAAACCGATCATAGAAACCTAAACCTATTGTATTTTGCGGATGCCCTAGATAGACAAACAAAGCTAATTAGATTGTTCTTCCTTAGAGGAGTTCCAGTGTAATATGTTCATAGCAACGGTATAATACATAATAATGTTAAGTATTACTTGACGTTCGTGTCACAATTGAGTTTAGAGTCTTAAAAAATGAACTGCACTTTTATTTATAAGATTCTTTGAGATTTACTACTATGGTATGTTTTTTTAATTTTAAATTAAAGCGTATGTACATTGTGCCCAATTTGTACTTTAGAAACAAGAAGCGTACGTTTTTTTTCGTTAATGCCTACTAATATTGTAACTGTTGCTACTTACTTCAGTTTCAGGATCAGTTTTGAGATATTTGGTTAATTTAATTAATTGTACATAAATTCTAAGAAACATTACAAATGAACTATCGCACAATTTCAGACGCTGTCGAGAACAAAACATTTTAGATCATTTTAAGAGATTTTCATCATTTAATTAACAATAAAAGATAAAACTAAATTGACCTAATTATGCATGCATATTGTCATGTTAATGCCTAATTGTGAGTTGTACTTGTATTGTTGTTAGTGGTCGGTCAATAAACATGAAAACATGCCCTATGTAGTTGGTTTCAATCAAAGAATGTTTAGTCTGTGATAATCCTGTATAATTTTCGGTTGTGAAGATTGACAAAAGTATTTCATCAAGTGTTAGTTGTGGGGTTGATAAGTAACTGTTTTGTGTACCTAAGTATTTTAAACACATTCTACTTCCCTACATTGACCATTGTCATGAATTTATGTGGAATATTGAATGTCCAGAATATGTCCGTGTTCATGTGGTGGAAATGAAATGTGCTGGTAACTGTAAAAATATTATGAACTATCAGTGACCATACAATGTACTATTTGTTTATCATTTTTTATGGTATTAGTTAGTTGCTTGGTTACGTGGTTTTCTGTTTCCCCAGATATTTAATCAACGCATTTTTTAAAGTCGTTAAAAGTTTTTTTTTGGACAAAATATTTTCCCATTAATATTTAAATTGTACATAAGTCAAGTGTGTCCACATACAAACACTAGTTAGTTACTTTTATAAATGAAGATATGATGATGTGATCAATGTGATTAAATGATAAAAGTTTTTAAATACATACCTCTATTTATATATTCACACAAAATGATATCAAACGTTAAAAAACTGTTGAATGCTCTAAACTGGTTCTTTTGTAAAATTAATTACCGGTGGCGGTTTTAGATACTGGAGGAGCAATGTTGAGTCTCGGATTGGTAGTAGTATGTCTTTGTAAAATCTTTGAATATTTTTGAAAATTTGATGGATTAAACTCAGCGAAAAATGTTCATATCATCCTTACTCATCAAGTTGTATGTGCTAAAGTGTAAGTCCAGGATATGTTAGTGTATCACAGTATAAAATAATAATATGTAAGTGAACATAGGTAAAGGAACAAAGTTTTTTGTAATAAAAATTATAAATTTTTTCAATGGTGATGCAATGATGATGGTGCGTTTTAGATATTTAACTCTTTCGAGTTTTTTCTAACTAAGTCTACGTTACATTTGTTATTGGACAATTGTTTTCATGCGGGAATTTCAATTTGATAATAGAATTGTCGATCTCTTTTCATGCACATGATGAAGGAATAATTTTTAAGAAGTACATACACATACTTAATAAATCTATTTGGTTTATTATTATAATTATAATGTTCCAACGTTTTCATGTAAGTGCGTCCTATGTTGTATGTAGAGATTAAAAATGATACTGTTCTAAATGTACATTTGCTTTGCGTCCAACTTCCTTTTTTTAATGAATTCAGTTTTAATGCATAAAAATGAAACAAAAAAGAAATACATGCACGATCATAAGAAATAATCAGCGAAAGATCATAACCTCCTTTTCATTTAGTGTTGCGTTATTATCAATACAATTTATTTAAGAATTATTTTTTACGTTTATTTGCATTTAAAGGTAACGATATATATATATATATATATTTTATACAATTTGTATTTCGATTACATTTATTTTGATACATTTCTTTAATCGAAAAGTATTAATGGTAACAACATATCCAATAATATGTTATACAATACAATTCATCATCACGCAATAATTTGACACTGGAGTGCAGCGATTGCAAAGTAAATCACAATACGCTTGATCTCCGTAATTTTTTAGTATCAGTGAGTCTATTATGAGTAGTTAAATACTTTGGTGTCGGTATTTACAGTAGTAATTGCTCTCTAATTTACATAATATACTTACGCATCTATTACATTAACAACATAGTTAATAATAATTATACACAATAATGCAATGAAAAATTGATCAGCTAGCTAGAGTAGTAGCTTGGATTTCACTTTTTTAAGGACAACCTTAGACACCATGTTTACATTGAAGGTCACAGTCAGACAAAATTAGCGGAAACATCCTTTTGGTAGCTTTATAAACTCAGACAGAATGATAAACTGTAGATCAAACGAACTATAATGCTATCACGTAGAGAAAATATTAAGTCCTGAGAGGGGAATATCATTTATTTTAACTGAACTCAGTTTCGTTACCCGCATATACATATTTATTATTAAAAAAATTGTATGAGGTAACATAGTCTTATAACGAGCTCATAGCAATACGTTAGTTATTAGTTGAAATTTTGTATTGATAAAGACATGATAATTATAAAGTTGTACAGACAGACTTTGTTACAAATACTTAAAAGAGCTTAGATTTATAGGAACTGAAATCTTAATAGTTGCCAAAAGTGTTTGCCAATATATTAATGTTTAAGCTGCAGTCGTTATTTATTATCTTGCTTTTATTTACCAAATTTAAGAATGTTTAAACTCTGCAAAGTTAGAGATTATCATTTATCCAGTGCGGGAAATAATAGAATCTTCTATTCACATCATATATTATTGTATAAATGAATGTGTGTAAAAGTATTCAATTAAGCTTTCCAGTCTGTTTCTTTTTTTCTTTTAAGTACATATACATACATACCTTCGTGCAAATACTTTTTAGATTAGGTTTAATTTTTAAACATTGGCTTTGACTTGTAACACCGGTCGAAACAACACGTATTTAAATACCTACTTACCTCTATAATTATACCTGATCGTCATCATATACTTGTGTAAATTGTACATATGTATTTATTTGATTCTGAGGAAATGCATTAGTAGCAGACAGCAGATGAGCTATGACTAATGCTTCAAAGACTTTTTCCACAGTTTAGCACCTTCCGGCATGGTCAAGGATCGCCGCTTAGCCCAAGCCTGTTTCTTGTTATCAGCTGAGGAGGAAAGCTTGGATACGTGATCATCTTCCTCCTCTTCCCCTTTTTTGGCACTGCCGCCACCTCGACTGCTACCACCACAAGCTCCTCTACTTGTAGATGGTTTTTGAAGTTGACCAACTGGATGAGCCGAATATGATGCTGCTGACGTTGACGCATGTGCGAGCGATGAGCTGGATGATGGACTTTCCAGTCCTGAAGTGGGGCTTTGGCAATCTGCGGGAAGCTGTGAGTCTGAAAGACGGAACTCCTTTCTCGAGCTATTTGACGAAAATGTGCTGGAGGCTTCCATGGCTCGCAATAGTTCTTGCTCCCATTCTGCCTCCTTCCGCTCCCTTTCAACACGCTCGAGTTCCCGTTGTCGATTGAACGTTGTGAACTCTTCGGCAAGTGGGTCCAAAGGTGTTTCCTGCGATATCTGTTGGTTGATAAAACAGTAGGATTATAAATCAAGGATTAGGAATCATTTGCTTCTTCACATTCATGTTGTAAGGCAAAAACTGAAGCTCAAGTAGCTCCATACACTTTTCGTTTTAATATCAAAAGAAAGTCTATAGAGCCATCTATGTGCCTAACAGACCTTTCACTCTTTTTCACGCTTTTACTCGACAACTTCCGGGAGAAGGAAACATGTACTTGTGAAGCTTAAAAGATGGCGGGGTTTGCACTTTGTCAAACTTTCGCCGCCAAGCCTGATTGGCTACCTTTCGCAAAGGAAAACATCAAACTTGTAGCTCATTGTCAGAGAATATTAGAATGACTTTGGAAAAGCCGTACAAGCTTCAACGTTTAAAGAATGCTTTTCTTTTCATAAAAAATGTATTTATTGTATAAACTTGAGCAATCAATACTTTTAGGAGAAATTCCAAATATGTCCAAGAGCCTGGCCTTTTTCAGTATTTGTAACATATTTTTTGTAATTGTTTTATTATTTTCATGTGATGTCAACAATAACCATGTGAATTCTTTAAAATAAATAGTCAAACTCTTTGACCTTTTGGCGGAAGAAAAAAATATTAAATGTTCTTGTCAACAAAATCTTCATATCATATTTGCTATACGCACAAAACATGAGATTATTTCCCGATTTTTGGTTCTCATGCTATTCCTAGAAAGATAAAAAGGATCGAAAAGGTAAAAAGAAAGTAAGTGATGCATGCATTTACACCTACATTTGCGTTATTTTTAGACAAACGACCCTGCGAAATGATTTAACAGTAGTACGTCGGAAAATCTCAGCGTTGCCAGAAAAATAACAAGAAAGTCACGTGCATTCGTATTATCCATGTAGTAAAATAAAACTGAGCAAGATTTGGTGTTGTGTGTGATGGGATTTTAAACTATTTTTGCATCATAAAAACGTGGTCTACTATATGCAATGCAAACTTTCACACACACACACACAACATATGAAAATAGTGCATTTATTATTTATCAAGATGACAAGTGGACTATGCCTGTCTTCAAAAGATGCACAAATAAAACTTTACACGATGATAGTGGCAAGAAGCCAGCTGTAAAAGAATCATAAGCACACTTCTAAGTAATTTGATAATTATTTTTTCCTCGCTGGTGTAAGTTTACATAATCTAAATTAAAGATGATAGACTCAAAATGAAATATTGGAATCGAGTTGAAACCGAGTACTGAAATCGCCTTGTTCACATTAAACACTGCTCCAAAACTTTTCCCTAATTTTGATGAAACTTAATTTTAGTGGATGGCAGTCTGCTCAAGTAGTACATGCTGCGTGCAATACTGAATTAATATAAGAGCTTTGTATTAATGAAGCTTGCTGCCACTTCTATAGTACATTTCGATTAACCGGTTTATTTTCAGAAAAACGGACAGACAGAGAAACAATATTAAAACAATATTAACAATATTAACCATCTTTTGTTTGTTCATTTCTGTAATAAAATGAAGTGCCGACTGTCAACTTTTACTGAATATGGCATGTTGAATTTTTGCTTACTGCACAATATTGGTGTACATATATTACATATTACAATATATATATGTACACATTTTATATGCTGGGTATTCATTGCTTATTATTATAGTTACCTAGTTGTTTCTTAGTTCTTACCTGTTCTCCATACGGGGTAGTCTGAAGCTCTCTCAGGGATCTCTGCTTGGCCAGCCTTTTCTTCTTCTTGTGCAGCGGACGTGACTCAACAATCATTTCATTTTGAACGGAGGCGAGCAGCGTTAGAAGAAAAAAACAAGATGAGTAAAAGGTATGTTAGCAGAAGAAAGGCGGAAGATAAGATGTACTAAAAATGCAGGTGGGGGTATGTCATGAGTATAACAACGTCAAGGACTTCACTATATCCAAAAAATCCTCATTTATAGAAATCGCGTTTTTCCGTGTCGAGTACATATAAAGTTATACTGGCACAAGGGTACATCATTATCACGTGGTGGTAATATAGAGAGAGTAGGCGGGTTAAATAACTTTTCTTCTCTTTACTCTTTAATATACATATAAAATTCCTTAAGATGATAATCAAAGAGTTTATTCATGATCTTAACAAACTCTTCTTCTTCTCTCTTCTTTTCACTCGGCGTCGTGTTCGTTAAAGACAAACTTGCATCATCACCACCGTTGTTGCTGCTGCCGCTGCTGTATGCATGATGTGCTGTTTACTTCGGTACCACATTACGGAGAAAGCCATGTCGACAACAACTTGCCTATTGCCACTTAACTTTAACAAATCCAAAGAGTTTAAGGATTGGTTTAACTTTAGTTTTTTCTTACATCAAACTATTACCTCTACTTTATCTTCAGAGCTTCTCTCTGCTTACGATTGCTGCTGCAGCTGTTAAAAACTTTTTCGCTCTCTTTCTCATCCCCACCTCCTCTCTCTCTCTCTTCAAAATGTAAACATAATAGAATGGTTTCAAGTTGTGTGAGAGGCACTTATTGATTTGCAAAGAGAATGCAAACCTACCCACCTTGTGTACTATGCCTGCCTTTGAAAATGGCAACTTTTTCATGCATTTTGAAGTGTGCTCTCAAAAAAAACTAACTACAAGTACCGAACTAAATGCTTCTTTTTGTACAGCCTTCTCTCTCTCTCTTTTCTTTCTGGCACTTTCTTCCTCAGACTTGACATGATTCGTAGACACATGAAGAAATAAATACATAACATAATGGGTAGTATGTTTGTTGGTTATGCGTGTAAGTTATGTGTATGGAAATTGTGGAATTTACTCGTATGTGAAAAAACGAACATGTAAAGTGTTACTCATTATACCAATTTAGAAACTGTTTTCAAAATAATTTACTTTTTGCTAATACTACTTCTGCTGTTACATAACTTTGGGAAAAGTTAAACGGAACGGGAATGAAACAGATCCCTCATTTGTGAAGGGAGGAAGGATAGAAAGAAATGGATGGAAAAGGAGAGAGAGAAAGAAAGAAACTGGCAAGGCAATGCATTCTAATAGAAAATTATTTTTTGCGGTTTCAAACTTTTTATTTCTTTGTATATGTGCCAGAAGCAGCAAGAAGTAGTAATAGTGCTGCTGCTGCCGAACCTGTTTGTTTGGTACGCTGCCGGAGGAAGAAACAAAAAAATAGACAGAGAACAAGAAAGAGAATCTAAGAGGGAGTGAAAGTGAAAGAAGCAAAAAAAACAGTGGAGAGAATTGGAAAGAAAAGTTGTACTCCTACGTGGATTTGTTACAATAGCAAAGCCATTAAATTCACATCTCTAAATAGTTAACTCACTTTGTTACTGGCTCAAATGATTTCACTTTCTTTTCATGTTTAAGTATACTTATCTACCTTATATACGTTTGAGTGTGTACAAATGCACAACACAAGCAGAACAACGTAAAAGCGTCACTGATGCTATCCAATAATTGCAAGTTTTTTTGAAGAAAACGGAAAGGCGCGTTCATTCTTTCGTTTCATGAGGCCAAATTACTCGGCAAAATTATTTTCGGAACAATACGTGAGCATTATAATAATAATAATAATGTACTAAAATTTCATTTACTACAGTGGCCGCAATTAATGATTTGTGATGTAGACAAACTTTTGTTAATTTTAATTACTCCAAAAAGCAATCTCCAGAATCATTAAATATTTCCATGTAAAGAAAGATTACAGTTATCCCCTGAAAAAAGCCTGAAGAGCGAACAGCGGAGTCTACTTCACTAAGGGTCCTCGTGCGGTGGTATGGTGGTTGGTGGTGGTGTGACTTTGTTATTTATGGTAGACAAGCATGTAATTTGCAAGGAGAAATGAAATATTACCTTGGTCAATCTCTTTTGCGTAACTCGTATACTGTCTTGTTAGCAAAAGCATAACATTTTTATTTTACCATACCATCATCATCATCATCATGCATGCATGCATGCATGCCAGCGTCTCTGGTCTGGATCTGATTTACACAAGAAGAGCAAGTGGAAACTGAATTATAAAAAGACTGTCTGTGTAGCCTAAAACAACATACCTTTAGGTATTTCCAGTAAAGTCACCACCGTATAAGAACAACATAATCACTATCAGAGACTCTAATTCAGAGTTCCATTCAAGTACAAAAGCCCAATTTAGCACTATACCGGCTCCTCGTATATTCAGCCTACATGAATGAAAAGGAGCAGGAGCAAAAAGCGATATCACAATTAGGATTGATGTATACATTTAATGCTGCCATGCTGTACAGTAGTCTGTATATCTGAATTATATATATCTTTATTATGTAGTGGAAAATACATTGTCACGTCTTGGAATGAATGTGAATAGAATTGGTATTAATAATACCGCGTGTGAGTTGCACCCGACGCCTCTACTATGATTTTAGAGCCTACTTTCCTCTGCTTCATTTTGAGACACTGTGATGATAAATTAGGAGCCTTGCAATTATGGCTACAACGAAAGGGTAGAGAAGAATTGAGTAATTTGCTCTCTCTCTTTCCTTTTATGCTTTAAAGAGTGTGCATGTGCACACACACTGCTACCACTCCCACTGCGTGTTATTATTATATTATATTGAAAATGATGATGATCATTCATCCAGTTTCATATGCATGATGAGGGATGGATGATGTACAAAATCAATAAATGTGAAGAAAGTTTCCGCTCCACTGGCACAGCAAGAACAAAATTTGAAGGAATAGCATTCAGAAAGGTACACGGTACTGGTACTGGAGTACAAAGGAAACAACAGAAATGTAAAAACTTACATTAATAATAACAATAATAATGAGCAGCATAAATAAGCAGATATCTTTACAAAATCCATGCGCTCAACAACTGGTTATGAACGAGTGGAAGAAAGGCAAGTGAATGGGGATTTCACCAAAGGACCCCGCTCCTTTACCACTTCCAACACACTGTTCTCTGCTTTTCTCTTAAGCTTCAAGTATTCTTATCTTCATTAAAGCCATGAATTAACTCTACAAAACAGTATATTATCATAATAATAATAATAATAAATAATATTGGTCTGGTACGACTTTCCTCTCTTTGTCTCATGCCACCACCTTCCTCCCTGCTCTAATAAAATTTCAGTCAGGTGAAAGCAGAATGATAGGTCCAACCAATGTACATACATATGCGGTTAGCCATCCAATGCTCATAAACAAATATATTCAAGGCAGACAATGGATGAAGACAGAGAGAAAAAGATTAATAATTGCGTTCGGCACCTATAGCTTCTTGTGTGTGTGTGTGTCTGTCCGTGTACACAATCCAGGTTTGAGGATGCATATACACATTCTTTGTTCACAAAGCAGCAGCAGTATACCACGTACAAAGAAAATAAACCATGAATAATTTCATGGAAACTGAAATTAATATTTAGAAGAGTGAGTTGTTGTTGTTGTTGTTGTACATGTAGATGAGACGGAATAGTAATAATGGTTACAGGAGTTTGCAGCAGCTGTAAAACAAGTTGTGGCAGTGGTGGTCGTTGTGGTAGAAGAGAGTACGGAAGAGTTAAAATATTAATACTAGGATGCTTCAAAGAAAGTGAAAATAAGATTTTGGTGGAATCACAGCGTGCATATTAATAACGTTATAAATAAATAACAAATGCCATGTCAGTCGGGAAAACATGTGTCTGTGCATTGCTCTTCTTTGTCTTTTCATTCATGTTTTATTTTCTTACCTTCTAGCTCAAAGGTGGGGTCACAATTCAAGTGTCCTTTCTGCAATGATAAAGGGACAAAAATCGTCATTAGTCATATAGGTAATAAAGATACATAGAAACAAGAGAAGGAAAAGGATAATAACATTAAATATTTTATCATCTGAGATACAATTCACATATTGTTGCCATTTGATGAAACGCTTTTGTTTACCATTTTATCAAAAACACTAATAATTTATCATACTCATTTATTTCTAATAGCTGCTCGCGCTCATATTGTCTAGAACAATAGGCCAATTATGGTTGTTATTCTTACGAAGGACGGCTTACGTCCACATCAACACAAGAATGATAATAATAATAATAATAACAATACCAATCAATGAGTCAATGAAACATATATAATCCTGTTGACGTTATTGAGAATAACAGTGAAAAATATCAACTTTGAGTCTTTTTATTATTATTTTTACTGATGGTGAAATACGGCTCAAAAATAATGCAAGAGCTACTTGTGATTTATTGTGACTGTGCTCCACTGAATGATGTAGAGTTCACCAATTTTGAAAAGAGAGTCAAGTGTTTTTTGTTGAACAGGGTAACTAATAATGTTATTATTATTATTTCTCTGTTTCTATAGCATATCATGTATATGATCTGATCATCATCATTCTATTAGTTCATCTGTAATATGGTACCACTTTCTAAAATGTTTGCTCCATATAGCAAGGGAAATGGAGCAAGTTGGCAAAATTTAAGCCTTTGTAAGTCTTTGTGATTTTCAGAAGAGACTTTCAACGAGAGGAAAACAAGTAGCTCATTTACTTGATTCCCCTTTATACACCTCTTCCCCCTTTCATTCCCAATACAAGTTGCACCACATTTTCTGTGTCTCTGTCTATCCACATGTGTATATTTATCATTATGGTTGGAATTTCATTAGAATTATGTTCCATGTCTATGTGTGTAAATACGGGATGAGGGTATATTGTGCTCCTACTGTGTTGATTGCCGAGTAGTAGTGGCTTCAGTATATGTATTTTAGTTTTAATCGTTATCATTAGTTGTCAGTCAATGTTGACGTGCTTCTTTTTCTCGCATACTCCTGAATTTAAACTACGTTGGCAAGAAACTCATTTCTCACTCGCTGTCGTTATCGTTTACTTTCACAGAATAGGTTTTTTCTTCTTCTCCTGTTGGGTTGCGTAACTTGCGACAAACTTGTATCCTGTGAGTTAAGAGGTGAACGGTAGGGAGTACAAAAGAGAAAGCCAGTCGAGTGGTGTAATTAATGTTTTTGTAGTAGCAGAGCACAGAATGTTTTATGCTGTGAAGCATGTACTCGCGTTACTCCATGCATGTACCGGGTGATCAAAGGAAAAGGAAAATAAATAAGGGAGAGAGAGAGAAATAAATAAAATGGTTTTACCCACCGGTGGAACAAAAAGGGGAGCCACTTTCTTTTCCATAATGTCCTCAAAATTCATTTCCATCATGTACGGCTGTGTTTTGAGGGACTCTAAAGTGGTAATCCTTTGTAAGGCATCCAGATGAAGCAGCTATTTGTTTTCAGAGGAAGCATTATACTGTATTATTTACATGTGTGTGGGATTTCAATTGTTGTATTATTCTCTGAAATGGGATATCAAATGACTGTACACAACTGTGCACATTTGCATCATTGAGTGTTTTAAAGAGAACCAAAAAAGGAAAAGGAATCTACTGCTGTTAGTTACGTAACGTAATAATATTTAATAAATAAATATGGCGCATTTGCACTTGTGAGTAGCTAGAAGCATTATTAGGGATGCATGGTCAAATAAAGCTAACCCGAAGCAATAGAAAACTAACTAAGCCCATCAAGCATATTGTGTTACAATCAGCTTCAATAGCTCCCCCTCTTTCAGTATAAACGTTTTACACATTTTACACCGGAAAATGGTTCATCTTTCCTTATTTGCATTGGTTTGATCCTGTTGTTTTTGATCAATTTAAAATGGCAAGTATTCATGTGCATATAATGACCTTGCGTGCCAGTGTCACGCTAAGTCTCTTTGAATTAAAATGCACAAAACTAGAACCTATTTTTGTGTGCTCCACGTGCATTTTTAATTAATTACTCTACTCTTATGGGTGGTACATTTGCAGCGTGTACGGCCCAACTAGAGCAACGAAATTGTAGAGATTAAAAACTCAGCATAAGCCAAGTGTAATATGTGCAACAAAAATATAAGCGTATTCATTTTTGCAATGGAAAAGGGAGCAGAGTATATTTATTGTTATTATACACATTGGAGATGCATTAGTGAAAGTGGAGTAATCTCTCTAGAAGGAGATGCCATGTTCCAACAATAAAACTTTACTTTCCCTGACTTACTGCTAAAAGTGGAAAATAATATGAGCTTTGTGTAAAGAGATAGATGTTAGTACCTAAGTATATTTATTATATATTATGAGAGATAAATTGCTCCTATAGCCTCTTTCGGATACACATTACCTTTTCACAACAAGAGAGTGCATGCACAGCAGACATGAATTAAGCGAAAGAGTCTGTTCAACCAAACCAACAATAAAAGTATTTCAAAAGTGCTCCAAGTAACGATGTACATACGTATTTATTACTACAGAATGTATACAGCAAACAGCAGTAGTATATTTAATCAAAAGATTAAAAGTAATACACATGGAAAATCCATACGAAAATTATAAGAGAAACGGAGACGAAGAAAGGAGAAAGTTGTTGGAACTTGGAACATGCCAAAAGAGAAAGTGAGACGGCAGAGTTGTTGAAACAAGTAGGTAGTAAGGAAGGGGACAAGCTCATGAAGCATAAGCAGCTGTATAAAAAATACTTAACCTGTTGAACAAGCATCGTGAATTCTGTGGGCCACGCTACAGGCCACTCCGGAGGCCCCTTTAGCATCTGCTTTATATCTTTATTTGGAGTATGTGAGTGAATCTCATACGGACGACGTCCAGAACATAACTCATACGCTACCACTCCAAGTGACCACCTAATCGGTAGCATGAGAAAAAAACGAACGAATTGAAGTAAATCGAGATGGAGTAAATGTGGCCTTCGCAATGCAAAATTCGCATACACATTCGTTAATGCCGTATGACTGCAAGTATAGAGCACAGCAAAAAATAATATGCAGGTAATAGGCACTTACCAATCGACAGCGTATTCGTAGCCAGGGATTTCTTCAGCATAGCATGAAAATATTTCAGGGGCTGCAAGGAAATACCAGAAAAAAATATATGCAACCATAAGTGCATTTTTTTACTTAAATGATCAGGCAAATATGCAACAATTACTTTAAAACAATGATTTTATACCCATGTATGGTTTTGTTCCGGAGAGTGCACAAGCATATTCCTTTCCATCTTCCAGTTTTGTTGCGACGTTAAAATCAGTTATGTGGGCATGTCCTTCTTCGTCCAATAGAATATTGTCAGGCTTAATATCTCTGCAACACGATAATCCGACGTCTTACATTAATTTCGAGTTACGTTTTTCAGATAAAAATACAAATTAAGCGTAAATATGTAATGTGTAAAATAAAGATTCTTAAAAAGATTTTCGAAAATAATTACATTTAAATGAACCAACTGATAAATTACAGTACTTATTTTAAAAAAAAATTCGACGCAGACAGTTTTTTTCAGAATTCGGATGATACATACATTGCATTATATTTGTAAGCATAAGTTTTCAAATTTAAAAAGAGTCTGAGATGAAAGATGCAAAAGTCAAAAGTTGTGCTCATTATTCCTATAGCCCTTTTGATTTTACCCACACTGTATAACAAATTCACGCTTGACTGCTCTAGAGTAGCTGTTGCTCCTACGTATTTAAACTGATTTTCATATTTACTTCACGTCACACTTCAGTCTTTGCTTCAAAACGGATGACGGTGACAGACATGGGAAACTAAAAAACAGTTGAAATTTTGTTGGTGGTCGTTATAGTACAATCCAGCCAATTAAAATTTGATATAAATATCAACTGGTGATCTTATACTAGTTTATTTGGTAAAATTTTGTAAGCATCTGTTTATCAGCGTGTTATATCACGGAATGCTGCACCAATAAACCTACATAAAGTTCGAGCCCTTATCTTTTTTGTTGGTGGGAATGATTTTGCTTTATTAACAGTAAAAAATAAGGCTTTTTGAATTATTAAGGAGTGCGAAGTAAATTCCTTTATAATTTTGCCACAGTTGTCCGTCCGTCCGTCCGTATACGCGATAACTCGAGAACGCTTTTGAATTTTCAACTTCTGTTTTCGCCAATCGATAGCTGATGACCATAGCTCGGCTAAGGTCGTTACTTAGCCCAATCGGTCAACGGCAACTGTTAGAAACGAGAGTATCCATGTCCACTGGAAAGTGGATAGTGGACATGTGGACAATGGACAGCTGGACAGTGAACAGGTGGACAATGGACAGGTGGACAATGGACAGTGGACAGCATAATGTTAAACTGCATTTAAAGGATTTTTTCGAATTGCTTGTCCATTTTCCACCTTGTCCACTGTCCACTAAAATTGGTGGTGGAAAGTTGGATACTCTGTAGAAGCCGTCACTACTTCAAATGTCGTAATAAATGCAAAAATGATGTAATACATCATTCAAAAGGTCTTTGATCACTGATTACTCTTATGGTAACTCTCTTAATGTTTACCAGTCGCACTCCTTTGCTACATCTTTTACCCTGATTTATTCGTTAATAACGTGTTTTATATGTAATTAACATGTTTAACCAGCTAATGATATTGATGTTGTTGAAAAATTGGAAAACAACTTGACGCTTATGCAGTTCTACAGAAAATGAAAAAAATGAAATCCTCTTCAGTTTTAGATTTCTGGAGTGTTTATTTACTACTAGGCTGCAATGATTATCCCAAGTTATAAGCCTGCACAGTGCACTTAATTTTGTATCCAGCCATGTGACATAATCATCTCATCTATCCTTATAGGAAGGAGACAACGGTGAACCCGCACACACACCCTTCAATAAACACCTCACG
>JAANSP010001405.1:0-15498 GCA_036850745.1 Homidia socia
AAAGATGAATCATAAAACTGACTGATGTACTGATGAAAAGTACGCAAGTGAATGATTTGATGAAACAGTGAAGGCTGGAAAAAATATTTATATCGGCAGATGCAGAGACAGTGAAAGTAATACTTGCATATTAGAAATACAGTTAAGCCCATCAATCATGTTGCAAGTTTGATACTTTTTAAGGACCTTGCTGCGTTTTCATGTGAGCTGCCTTTCAGAGCACGATATATTTATTTTTAGCTGCAAAGTAAAGCGCTTCCTCATGAAATATTATTTTATGTACGCATTTCAGTGAAAAAATAGTCTAGAAGGAAAGGCAAAGTACAAAAAAGTCTACTATTCTTTTTTTTGGTTTTATCACAAAATTTTCGTGGGAATAATATGCATTCCATGTCATTGTCTGTTTTTACACAAGGATCAAGATAAAAAAGGAAAGAAAGTACAGGTTCGGCTGTGAATATAGCTGGCCTGATGACGACGGAAGCATCCAAGAAAGCAACAAGATGATGTTTCCATGTATTGCTTAATTCTTTATTTGATTTTGAAAATTCATTGTTTTTTCGAATAAATGGAGTGATACACATACAATTTATATACAATTACAAGTATTTTTTTGTTTCTATTTAACATTCAAAAACGATAGGAAAGCCATTCGAATACACCTTTCCAGTGCAAAAGATCAACAGTTTCATAAAAAAGATTCCATCCCCACTACCATTGAAACAACTAGTACATTTACTTTTTAGGTGCTTTGCATCAACAGCAACTCTGTTGTGAACGAGATCTTTTTTAAGCTGCGCATAAGGGGATTACTGCTGTGGTTTTCCTTCGATATACACCACTATTGCATGTAACGTAGTTGTACAAGTTGACGTTATGTATTCTAAATGTGTGTCAAGTATCGACTCACAGACTGATTTCCAATTCTATCTACAAAAGTTTATGGAGAAAGAAAGAAATAAGTGCAAAGACGACGGCAGTCTCTTGCCCTGTTTTTTTCCCTTATTCATAGTAGCAGCGAAAAGAAGAAGAGGAAAGACAAGGAAAAAAATGAAACACTACCACGTAAAACATTACTACTATAAATTCCGGTTTTGTTGCGCAGCAAGTAGACTACTAAGAGAAGGAGGGAGAAAAAGAGAATGAAGGGTTGAATACATAATCCAGTTAAGTTATAAGTGGTATATAAATAAGCTCATTTTGCTATATGCCATGAATGTGGTTATCGTTTTCTTTTTCTCCAGCCTTATACCCTCTTGTGTTCATCCTTCTTTTCGTTTCCTTTTTTGCACAAGGCGACTTGTGACTAGCGAGGTATCTCTACAACTTTTTTTCAAACAAAGTGCTTTTCAAACCAAAGTTAACTCAATTACAATACAATGTATTCCAGGAAACCGCGACGATTAGCAACATGCGCCTATATTTGTGGGCAGGGAGACACAGACACAAGGGCATAGTTTGCTATTAATGCCACAACTGGAAAAGAAACTCTAGATGAGTACATACTGCCGCTCACAGTATCCTCACCAAAAGCATATCAGTAAAACTATAAATGTTCTTTGATCTTGCATTCGTGTTTATATAAATATATAATANTGCTATTAATGCCACAACTGGAAAAGAAACTCTAGATGAGTACATACTGCCGCTCACAGTATCCTCACCAAAAGCATATCAGTAAAACTATAAATGTTCTTTGATCTTGCATTCGTGTTTATATAAATATATAATAATATATATTTATAAATGTCCATGTATGTATATATTTTTATGATTTTATTTTTTTCCAAATTACATTCTGCTCAGGGTTCTACCAATGTCCCACCAAAAAACTTTTTTCTTTTCCTTTTTACACGGTAGAAAGAAACTGATAAATTGCATTTACGTGTGCTTCACACAATCGTCGTCCATTTCCCTCCGCTCCCACTTATTTTTCAAAGGAGAAAAGTTTAAGTGACAAAAACGGTGTTTTCCAACTCGGATGACGGTGATGATGATACCGATATAGATGATGATGAATCAAGCGCAGTCACACTTGGATGTACCTAGACAACTACACAAATGATCGATTAGTACTTACATACAAGAGAAGTAAAAAAAATCCATCCTCTTTTTTTGCAAATGGGCTTTTTGTGGGTTTCACATAATTAGGGACATGATTCTCCTTACATTAAAATGAAATTGGAATGCTCCACTGGGAGCACCCCTTTTGATAAAGCGGCTATGCATACGTAACGAATAGGGTTTTATTTTTTTATGGAGAGAGGAGATGTGAATATGTACATACATTGCTGGATGGTTAATACAAATTCATGTTGCATCACTCCACTCGCTGCCCTTGTCATTCCCTTTCGAATGAATGAATTCTCTCTGCCTAGCTATACTCTGGCTTGTACTTTCATCTCACACCCAAAAGCAAGCATCTCAGTTGACCGCTTTCCTTGTTGTAAGACTTCTTCTGGTTCTCTTTCTTTCTTTCTTTCTTTCTCCTACTCTCTCTCTCACTAGAGGAAATCTACATTCCAAATTTGATGGGAAATGAACAAAGCATGTCATCTGAGTGTTTGTTTATACGGACAGACAAACATCAGCAGCAGTAGCAGCAGCAGGCCTATGTAAATACTTGCTGACACATTTGCTCTCGGCTACGTAATAAGCAAGCACACTTGGCTTGCTGCTACTGCTGCTGCTTGTGGGTTTTATATGCGACTTCCAATTTATCCGATTTGCCATCTTCCTTGAACTCTTGTCTCAAATATCTCTGACTTTCATCAAATAAGTAATGCTCAAGCAACTTGTTCTTCCAACTCGATCATCACAATAATATTCCGTATCTACTACTAGCATTGTATTTAGTAGCATAGCAGCAGCGTCAATGTACAACTCAAATTGATTGTGTAAAAAAGGATCGATTTTTTGACGCCACTACCTATTTCTCTCGTCTTCGTGTGCCAACCAATTTCTTAACATCCATCCCCAATTAGTTTGGCAGTAAGTAGAACGTAGTAAAAAAACCTTGTATTTTTTGTAAAGCGAGGTGATCAACAACATATTATCGTAACGTAATCGAGATTTTTACCCCTTTCTGTTCATTTTCTCTGATAAGAACATATTCTTCTGCTGACGACATCCTATTAACAAATTCAATCTATTACCCACCCGTTATATGTTTTACTTATAGGAGTTTACATAGTTTATATAAGGTTCTTTTCTCTTTTACTATTAATTTGCATGACAGCTAATATAATATTTCAAACTGATGAAAATTAACATGCTGAAATTGGAAAAAAAGTGAAGGACGAGGAAAGCAAAGAGAATTTTAAGAGTTAATTTTTTTCTAAAAATAAATAAATAATATTTTCAGCCTACTTGACTGCACACGCTGTTCTTGATCTTATTTTTTGAGTTTGTAGCTGCCACGTAAACTTTTTTTAACAAGGCATTTTTTAATCATCCAAAAGCTGATAGTGACTAACTTCTTGTTTGTTTCTTGGAACAGGGATGACGACCGACGCGAGACGGTTTACTACTCCTTTTTGTTATGTTTTCCTAAGTCTCAAAAGAAGGAAAGTTTGGTAAGCTTATTACAATTTTTTTTGTAGAAACTCTTTAAAAAGCCCATCAAAAAGAAAAATGGTTATGATGTAAGCTTCTACATTTTGCTTGCTGCGTGATGATGATGATGATATATAAATACAAAATTGTATGCGTGTGTGTGATCTTTTCATTTCTGCATGTGCTGCTTTCTAAAAACTAAAAATTAGCAACACGCTTGATGACTACACTTAATTTTTTCCCTTCAAAATCCCTTCAGAAGCTAGTACAAGACCAGAAAACTTGCTCTACTACTGGCTCCTTGGGATTAAAATAATAATGGTAGCATTTAAATAAAGCGTGCAGTAGACAGGTACATGATATAAAATATCTAGATGTACATTTTTTTGTTTCTACCAGAAAATATTAAGTGTATTTCATGCAATTTAAGCGAAAGTCACACACCGTATTTTTCTCTTTCCTCATCTCCCGCTACTATACTTGCCATCATCTTGTTTTCTCATCTGTATTTGTTCCTGTTTTCTCCTTCTCCTTCACATTCACTTACACACACACATGTACACACAGAGAGAGAGAGACAAGGCAAGCAACAAAGCATGATGTCCTTGTCCATTGTATGCGATGCAAGCGTAAAGGATTGTGAAGTAGGTGGAGGAGGTGGAAAAGAAGACCTTTAAGTAGAACAAAAGGACTCGTGAGGGAAAACACACGGCCCTTTTGCGATGGTCGTGTGAAGGGAAATATATCAAAGGGAAGAAATATGTGTGAAAGTGAAATCCTAGCAGTGAATGCAATTTCTACTAGTATCACCACCACAGCCAGGAAAGGAGAAGCAGATGAGGAAGAAGGAGAAGGAGAAGAAGAAGGGAATAAAAAAACCAAGTAGAAGGCAGACATATAGCAAGAAGCAAAACGCAAGTATTAGAGTGGTCGTCTCTTCTTCTTCTTCTACTATTTTTCTTCAGGCTTTCATAGTTGGATGTCAAGCATGTCCATGGGGCAGGAGAAATACATGCTACTCTGTAGATTTGTCTTTTTCCCGTCGTCTTTGTCGTTCCATGCTGCTGCTGCTGCTCCTACCGCTCATGATTCTAATGTTCCTTCTATTTTTTATCTACGTACTTACGTACAAGCATCTATATAGAAACATCCAGGCTATTATAAAAGGAGAAAAAAATAAAGACGACAATGAGATAAGTGGTTAAATAGGAATACACAAGAAGAGGAGTAGCGGCAGTAGTGGAAGAAGCATCTTAGCGCTGCTGCTGCTTGTGTGAGTACCTTAAATTGTGTGTGTGCCTGAATTGGCTTGGTATGTACATTCCCTGCCACCAATAATATCTATCTAGTCAAGTGAACGAGTGAAATTGTCTTCCTGTTTGTGCTGCTTTATGCTACTTCTCAACCATCGCCGACCTTCTGCTTGGAACATATAATCATTGTCATTATTATTATTATTAAATTTGAGGGAAGAAGGGAAAAGGATGGGGAATCTTTCAAAGATATACGGCGCCTTCCTCTCTGCTTTGTCTTGTGTTTTCATTTGGAAAAGGAAAGAAAGGATGTATGGAAACGACATACGAAGGAAACGAAGGACGTTGAGAGCGTTGTGTGTGGTCTAACTATGCGTGTTGAGAAGGCAGAAGAGAATGGTTCACAAGGTGATAGTAGTGCAAGATTGAGGAGAGGCATGTGTGTACCTACAAAGCATTGTTGTGACAAGAGGGGAAATAAAAGCATAAATATTTTTTCAGCACACTGCGAATAAATAGCAAAGAAAAAAATAATAGTTTTTTACCATTACTTTTTTTATTCCTGTTGGATATTTCAAGCTTTCAAAGAACATGTTAGTCCATTTATTGTGTCAACAATCAAATGAGTAGACAATGTTACTTTGATATTCCATGTCCCACCAAATCAAGGGTAAGGAATCAAAGTACTTTGTTGTTTAAACTTTTAATGGCTCGCTAGATTTGCCTGCTTTGTTAAAAATATTTGTGTACGTACACATTCAATAGCAAGGAATATTTTCCAGTCCTTCTTTTTGTTTCTCCACTAGTCGTTCATTTTGTTAGACAATCGGTAATCCGAGAAAAGTAAAAGAAGAAAGGGAGGCCAGGCCAAAAGAGTTTAGATATTTGACGTAAATGTTTAAAGAGCAAAGGGAAAATGCCTGAAATATCTCAAAAGATCATCTATTCTTGTACTGGAGCATAAAGTGGCTCTTGTTCATGTTGTGCGTAGCTAAACAATACAATAGTATACCATAGTCTAGCTAGATGCTCGTTCTATATAAATACCGTACCCAACTTACAAAGATACATAATAATGTGTAATGTTTCTTGTTGTGAGCGAATTCTTTAGAAAAAAAAACGATAAACTTTTTGGCAAACTACAAACTCATACATTCTTATTTATTTATATATATTTCCAAACATATATACGCTCAAATCGATTGAAGTTATTTCCAAAAAAATGTATACAAGGGCAGGGATTTTTTTGCGTAGGCTCACAAACTCTCTGCTCAATCATGTTGCTTGTTTGCTTGCTCTTATTATCATCTGTGTACTAGAAGCAAGCATCAAGTTAAACGAGAGAGCCACTTTGAATTATGAATGTTATGTAAAGCGAGCGCAAAACATGCAGGAAAATAATCTGTGCGGTTGCAATGGCATCATGTTGTCCCTAAACACAATATGAACGAAATGATAATGATTACAATGATGATGCTTCCACTTAATATTATTATTAATAAAAACAATAATATTCTTCTTTACTCTCCGCTCAACTGGTCCTCTGTGCATTTCTCTACAGTAGCTATGCATATGTCAGGGAATTACAATTTGCCAAAATGATCAAGTTCGTTCAAGAGGCAACAGCAGCGCACATGCAATAAAACTCTTGCAAGAAACTGCTTATCATGTCCGCCTCTCTCTTTATCTCAAAAACAACAAACAATCCGATCACTTTGCTTTCTTTTAATTCCACCCCATTTTCTTTTTTTTCTTAGATTCTCCCAGCTATTCCAATTTTGTTCGCATCATTATTATCATTATATTACATCCCAAGAAAGCATCGTTTACGAACAAGTGAATTCAGAAGGGCAGTCGCTTAAAAAAATACTTGAGAAGCGGATGGATTGCCGATAAGAGAATAAAATAATAAAAAAACCAAGTAATGTGGGATGATAATAAAAAAGGATATTATTATCAGAATAACAGCCTATACACTACTATCCTTTACCGGTAAAGTATACAAACAGACGTCAGATTACAGCGCAATAAAATATGTAGACTTTACACACGGTGCAAATACCGCTACGGAATACGCCAACATTTTATTTTCTGCTCTTTTTTCCTATCTTCTTAATTACCCCAGTTTCAATGAAATCATCATGGGGCAACCCAATCTATCCATCTATGTTTTTACAATCTCTGAACGTGATTTCAAAGCGGCCTCATTTATTCTTGGCTTGAGGAGAATACAAAAAAATGGTGGATTTCAACTTATCTCTCTTGTGGGTGGTGCGGTGTAGTACCAACCAACTACCAACCCTGTGGAGTAAAAAACATGGGTAATGCAGCAGAGAGTGGTGTACTAGCTTTATCTACCTAATCTACTAGATAAGAGCAGCAGCAGCAGACGAGGAAGAAGGAAAAAAGAGTTCTGCTGACTGACTGACTGGATAGCATATATTATGCAAGCCTTTCGATTATCATTATTAGTAGACATGACCTTAGTCTATTTCCAGTACTGCCTCCTTAACACATTACCCATTTAGTCTCATTATCAGCAAGGAGGAGGCGGCCACCACAAATAAAAATGCCAAAAAGTATGTTGCTTCGTGATATTTCGTGATATAAGTGGTTTTGACTCATGGGGCTAAATTATTCACAGATGATGAAAGACTTCAGTTTTCATAATTCATATCTTGAAATCAGTGAAAATCCCACAGAAGGCGAGTTTAGTCAGTCAAAAGGCGAAAGAGAGAGAGAGAGAGAGAGAGCTTTGAGCAACCTATTATTTTCAGCGTTGTAGCTATCATGTATTAGGAGCTGCAGCAAGCAGTGAGCTTATTATTGCTTCTTTGTGTTCTTATCTCAATCCAAAAATTTCCAGCGTCAAGCTATTTATCCTTTGCTGCTCCCTGAATCCACATTTCAACAACGCACCAAACGCGGCAAACTTTTTAATACCGAGATTATCGAGAAAACCTAAAAAAAATATATGGATGGATGTTTCAATGTCGGATTTTTTTGTGATAAGTTGTACAGATAAATAGACAGGTAGAATGTTAGCTTATCAAATGATTTTACATTCTGACAAAGTTGCGCTTCATTTACTTTTACATAATAAATTTCCTCTGCTTGTTGTAATGCCATTTCCGGCTTATTTTTTATTGGAGCATAAACGGTGTTGCTTAGAATCTGTAATATTATGCATGCAACCTGGAATAACGGAACGGTTTAGAATTCCAAAAAAAACTATACCTTTTCACTCGGCGATGACGTTAGTAGATACTGAGCAGTAGAAAAGGTAAGCAGTACAGTTGAAGCAAGGGAGTGAGGGAGGTGATGGAAACGGTTGAATTAAAAATGGCACAGGACTCTTGGTTTTCTGTACTTGGGAAAGTAGCATTGAGAAAATTGTCTTGATTACATTTTCCATGTTTACACAAGGGAACAATTATTACTCTTTATTCAACCGGTTTTTTTCTACTCAGGACATGTTTGCTTTTGAGAATGGTAAGTGTTTGGCATGTGAATGTACCCTGTAAAGAAATTAGTAGAAGCATTTCTAGTAATATCTGGTTGAAAAAGAATGTCTCTAAACAATATCGATGTTGCATAATAGCATCTGCAAAATGGCATGTGTTTGTTAATATCTGCGTTTCCCCAATTATTTACATGGTTATAAATTACATTCATTCAATAATAACATCGTGGTATTCTTTCAGTTAATAAAAAAGCTATTGATTTTTTTGGCATTTTTAATACACAGATACAGTTTAAATAAATAGATGTGTAGAATGTTTCATTCTTATTGGTTTACTTTTTATTTCTCTATCTGCCCAAGTTTCTGCCAGCACTACGACACAATATTAAATGTTCCCAACTCAGCTGCTTCTACAACAACTACTTGTACTACTACTACAACTACTCTCAACTACTTCAATGTTGATGGTGGGTCGATGGATGCATTAAACTCGGTGAAAATACTTGTATTTTGCAAAGAAAGAGGAGCAACGGGAAAATCTTGCATGTTCCATTTTACTACACAGATAGAAAGTGAGAGTGAGCAAAGTAAAGCAGCAGCAGCAGCAATGGTACGTGAGTGTTAGTGTGTGGCGTCCACAACGAGAATAAGCGGCGGTAGTAGTGAGTAGAAGGCATGCTCTACAACAACTAGCAAGAACACAAGCACTTTTCACTACAGCCAAGAGTGTGCTTTGGAAAACGAAGGATGCCAAAGACGGTTGCTGCTCCTCTTCTTGCTTCGTTACCATCATCATCATCTCTCCCAACAAGCACTCTTTTTTTCATGGTTACAGCATTAGTGGTAGCGTATTACTACGACGACTGCTACAACAAGGTGGTGGTTGTAGAATGAGAGCAGCGGCATGAACCTAGACTTTCTCTCTATAGTGCTCTCTCTCCACTACTGACTGCCTGCCTGCCTGCTCCGAATAATAATATAAAAAGGGAAATCTGGCAATATTGGGTGGTAGTAGCTGCGTGCATAGCAGTTTTTGTATCTAGCAGCAACGTCCCTTTATACATGTTTCATGCTCGTAGGAGAAAAAAAAGAGAAATCTATCGTTAAATTGTCGTTTTTGTGTTTGGGATGTACTGCTGCTGCTGCAGCCCTTGGTCTGTTTGCAATATAACAGAGTGGAAAGAGAAAGGAGCGAGTGAGAGTGAAAGGATAGAGACTCCCATTCTTTTTACAATGCATGCTATCATCAGCGTGTATCTGTAGCATACTTTTTTGTACAGCACGACACGAAGCTCTTGCACTCTTTTGTAAAATGTTTCCCTGTCTTCTCTCTCTCCCTCTCTATGTAACTGTGTGTGTGTGAGAGAGAGAGTATATGCCAGGCAAAGAGTTAGCGTGTGTTTGTGTGGGAGAGAGAGAAAGCCGCTAGCAGGCAGAGGAAAAGCATGAACGAAACTTTAGAATCGGCCCAAAGCCAACATCTAAGCCGTACACAACTTTTTACTCCCATTCGCATTTTAGCTTCTACCCTCGCGTTCATTCAGACTCGAATGTAGAAAGTACCAGGAACAAGGCAAAACTCACGCAGTTTTCTCTCGCAGTTTGCTTCATCAAGTATGTATCTTGCGTGAGGGACAGAGAGAGAAAAACAGAGAAACAGAGAGTCTTACTGAGAGAGCAGTGGAGAGAGTTGGAGAGAGAGAAAATGTCAGAAAGAGAGACAGAGAGAATCGTTTCCTTTGTTTCTTCAACTCTTTTTTCGTCCACGTCTGCTACAGCAGCATCCGCTCAGTAGTCTTCTTCTCTCCAAAAAAAGAAAAATATACGTACAGCCTGTGAATCTCTGTGTATTTATTTTCACTTGTCCCTTATACGACCATTCTCCAACTTTTTTGTGTCTTTCAGCGACATAGAACACGAAGTAAATTTATAGATACATAATATTACACTTCACAAGAAAAAGAAAAAAAAACCAAGTAGTATATCTTGTTGTACAATCGTAAATATTTATTTGTGTGCTTTATTCACTGCAGCCGTACAACAGTTTTGAGCAGAAATACACAAAGAGTTTTAAACTGAACAAAATAGTCTGTAAAATGCAACGTTTTTCTTAAAAAAAAGAAAAATATACGTACAGCCTGTGAATCTCTGTGTATTTATTTTCACTTGTCCCTTATACGACCATTCTCCAACTTTTTTGTGTCTTTCAGCCACATAGAACACGGAACAAATTTATAGATACATAATATTACACTTAACAAAAAAAGAAAGAAAAAACCAAGTAGTACGTCTTGTTGTACAGTCGTAAATATTTATTTGTGTGCTTTATTCACTGCAGCCGTACAACAGTTTTGAGCAGAAATACACAAAGAGTTTTAAACTGAACAAGATAGTCTGTAAAATGCAACGTTTTTCTTGTCAGCGTCGTCGTTGTCCCCCGTCTTCTTCTTCTCCACCTCATCATTATCAATCCCGTCACAATAATCTTTACACTCTGTTAGTTTAAATATTTTGTGAGTTGTTTTCCCATCACCGATAAATAATAAATCGCTCGTAATAATCACGTTACGCAGCGATAAACTCAAGTGTTGCAATAAAAATCCAAACAAACTGCTGCTGTGGTGTGTGTGCTGGGTACACAGTGCTGCTGCTTCCTTTTTCATCCTTCTCTGCGTGTCTACTGCTCTTTTTCTTGCTTTATCCTCTGTTCGAGTCAGCCAGAGAAAGAGAGAGATTCTCCGTACTTGCTTTCTTTCCTTTATTGTTCTTCTCTCATCTTTTGCCTGTGTGTGTATTCGTCCTCGTACTATATCACCGTGCTCATGTTTCGCATTTCCAACAATTTTGTGGCTCTTCCAAGAAATGTCATGAATAAAGCAAGCAGACAACCAAAGCAAATTCCCTTACCATTTTTGATCTCTTAAGTCTCTCCGTTGATGCACTGACACAAAATCTTTTTTTCTGTCCTTTTTCTCTCGCTGTGGGTAAACTATACAATATACAGTGGTGCTCAACTACTTTGCCATTCTCTTTCCTCTTGATACTTTCACTCTGGCGATTTGTCAATCAACTTGCTCTTGTTTTCTTTTACGGCAGGACAAGCTTGGTGTATACGACAAGGAGGCGAGGAGCCTCTGCTGTTTCCTTGCTGTTATCTTGCGCTATCGTCAAATAATAAACATTTAAAGTAAACAAGCAAACTAAATGGTTTTTGTGTGAAAGGGCAACAACTGCAACAACATCAGCGCCCAAGTTAAAAGGGTGTGTGTCTTTTTATTACATGATGCCGCTACCACTATCCCCACCATAACCGCCACTATTATCGTTTCACTTGGATGCTAATGTATATCTACTACTTCAACAATGACGACGACAAGAACAACAATAACAAGTAGTGTTGCTACAACTACTTTCGGTGTACAGCACATTTATTCAGTATTGTCTCGTTGTATTTTAGTTTGTTTGTTTATGTGAAAGTTTGTGTAAAGCGTGCTGATAAAAAAAGAAAATGTCACGAGGGACAAAAGAGTAATATAGATTGTTGTTCTTGCATGAGAAAAGAGAGAGAGAGAGGGAACGGGGAAGCCGCAAAAACAGAACAAGTTGAGGTGGTGGTGATACATACACTCTTGTTAGTTGAAAGGCAGATAACAGACGTAAAATCAGAAACAAATGTTCCTTGTGGCTGTTGACAAGATTTTAATATTAATTTTAGAGGAGTAGCGACGACAGCTACAACTACTACTACAACAGCACCAGCACCAGCACCAGCATCATCATCAGCAGCGTCGTCGGAAGAAGAGCACAAGGAAAATTTTCATTTGGGAAAACAACAAGAAAAAGAAGAGATAGAGCAAAGGAGGAGGAGGAGAAGAAGAAGTTCTTTTGTTTCCATGCTTGTGACTTTTCACCAAAGATAATGATGATAGCCGTCGTTGTGGTGCGTGATGAGGAGGAAAGCAGAAGCAAAGATAGCAGCCAGCTTGCGAAAGCACTGCTGCCACTACCACTCTAGGAAATATCCAATATCTATACTTTTTACGTTTGAAAGGCGTGACGACATTTTCTCCAAAATTGCAAAATTTTCATTGTTTCACTTTTGATTGCTGTACGCCATCTCAGCCAGCTCTTCATGAGTTTTCCCTCTTGTCCTCCTTCTCATCATCATCAAGGCGTATTTGTATTCATGAGAGGCGAGTACATTTGTCGAGTGACTTGACATGGGTTTGAAATTTATGTAATTGATTTCGGTAGAGCAGCATCGCGTATACAGAGATAGCAACGGCGGTAGCTGCAGCAGCACTAGCCGCATTACATGCACGTGCTGTCATAATTGTTATCATAATAAAATGGAGACAAAAGTAGTATCAGTTCTTCTGACTCTCGGCTCTGCACAAAAAAGTTACTTCTCGTTGATAATTACTAATAATAGTAATAATTGGTGGAAATAGACAAAGAGAAGAACTGACGGTGCGTAAAAAGGAAGATAAAAATAATACTCGCTGATAAAAAACACACAATAAAAATTTTTTGGTGCTGGATTGCCTTGGCGAATTTTAAAAATCATGTCGCCTGAAAACACCGAGCATAATATTTATGCAATATCACTTACAAACTAATAATCTAATCCACTTAATTACTCTAATTTTTCCTTTGTGTATTTTTTTCGCTCTGCCTGTGCAACTTGCTTGCAAAGTAGCAAATTTTTGCAAGGGAAATCCAAGCATTTATTTTCTATAGAGAAAATGCAAAACAATTTTTAGAGGAGAGGATAATAATTGGAATTGAAAGTGTATTTGTGCCTGTGTGTGTCTCTAAGTGTTTTTTGTCCATGTGAGCGGAGAGAAACAAAGAGAGGGGCAACCAAGCAGCAGCTAGAATCTTTCCTTTCATTTGTTTTATTTATTTTTATGTACATCATCACCACGCTTTACTAGTGTTCTGTCGTCAGTAAACAAGAAAAAAAACGAAAGGAGAGGAATTAGTCAAGCTAATAAGTCAAAAGTGTAGAAAAGGGAAAAAGAAGGGAAAAAAGTTTTGTGAAGGAAAAAGAGGAAAATCTCGCATAAATATTAAGCGAGTGTGTGGTTTTTCATTAAAAATCATCCACATACTCTATCTCTTTTCTCTCTCTCTCTCAGCTCAGTAGCTCTTCTCTTTTACTTCGACTTCCGCTGTTTCATCGTCCTCACTGGTCTCTAGCTGGCTGGCTGCTTGAATTCCCAATTTTTCACTGTAATTCAGTAGACCTTGTTGTGCCGAGTTGCTCTGGACGAAAAGGAATATCATTTATAAAAAAAGTACTTTAGAAGCAGCAGTGCAACTAGCATTATTACAACAGCATCATCATCAGGAAAGAGAGCAACTACAAAGAGCACAGGATAAAATCTCAGCTTGGTGGTGGTCTTCGTGGCTGGCTACATACTGGGCAACAGCAGCAGCAGCACAGAGAAAAGCTAAAAAGTTGAGAGAGGACTGGTGAAGATATAATAAATTATATAAATCCAGAACGTCGTCGTCTTCGTCGTCCTCCTCCTCCTCATTCATTTTGCTCCTGTACAGCCAACAACTTTGAAATAAAGCGATATAATAACTCTCGCTGCCAGCACCACTGCTTCTGCTGCACTGCATAATAAATATACCCAACAGAAATAGTATTAGGTAAGAGATAGCAGCAGAGTAGTGGCACTACCTCAGGTAACACTTTAAAACCATGTGTGTTCAGTGGCTCATATATGTGCTCCTCGCTGGGTGTCTGCCACTGGCTTACTGTGGAAATCCTGATGCCAAAAGATTGTACGATGATCTTCTCTCCAACTACAATAAACTTGTGAGGCCCGTTGTCAACACTTCAGATATTCTCAAAGTTCGCATCAAACTGAGGCTATCACAGCTGATTGACGTGGTAAGTTTCATTTTTAATCAACAGAATTATCAAAAAATATGGGTAATTTTTTAAAAATAATTCCAGCATAATTCCATATTGTTTTACTCAATATCATCATTAAATAATCTCCAAAGCTATACCACTACTTTTTTGTTTGTTTTTTACTCTGCTCTTCTTTCATCAGCAGATGTCAGCAGTTTTTTGTGTGTATTTATTTACCACACACGGTCCGTTTTGAAATGGATTTTTCCGCACAAAACAAACCTGAAAAAGGGCAGGCGTTGATAGACTCTTTGAACAACTCCAGGGAATTCAATGTCTCGTACACAACACACTCACACAATCATGTAATCAGCTACCACCACTCTTCTTCTTTTTTTTATTTTACCTTTAGCTGTTTTTTAGCCCACATGTGTATAGTTCATCCATGCCCTGCTTGTTGACCTGGTGGTGGTAAATGCCGGTTTTTTTGTACGCGTTTTTGTGCATGCAGCATTTTATTATTGAAAGGGAAACCAAAGCTGGCGTACTATGCCACAACTCACCGTCACCACCACACCACCACCATGCATACCACAAAAAGTCGGCAGTTTATTTTTCCATCATCAGTTTTTTCCTACTAGTTTTTTGTTCACCTTTCTATTCCATTCTATTTGAAAGGCTGCTTGTTTCTAGTTTTGTAAAAGGGAGAAAAACTGGAATCCTTTGAGAATATTTGCACACATACTTGTACACCCAAGTAAACAAAATTTAATTTGCTTAAAAAGGTTTACGGGTTTTGCTGTATTTTTCCCCTGTCTAAACTTTTGGCTTATGGCATAATGGTACGTGGTTTTAGTTTATGCCTTACAACAAAAACACACATACGCATACCTACATTTTGTATTGATTATCAAACAAGATGAATAAAATGGAAAAGGGGGAAAACCATTCGCTCACAAAAAGAAACTTGCTTCAAAGTACTGCCAAAAATATATACATATGCCCGTTGAATGAACTAGTAATAAAATAGTGTATTTATTTCATCTTCCTGCAACTTTTTGCCATAAATTGTCTTGCTTTAACAGTTATACAATATTTTTGAAAAAAGTCGCAATAAAACTCTACATTTTTAAACTCTCTTGTTTCATCTCTATTTCATCCTATCTGAAAATCTCAGCAGCGCAGTTTCTTTGCTAAACTACAAAAGTTTACTTGTAATTGCAAGAGTAATAGAATGGGAGCACTTGCTAGACATTGTCGTTGTCATCATCATCATCATTGCATCGTCATTACCCCAGCATAAATCTATAAGGAGCAGCAACAAATGTATCGTCCAAAATATATCCACTAGCAAATCA